>JAUZNK010004799.1:0-10255 GCA_035046665.1 Euphysa ruthae | reverse complement strand
ATTATCTATCCAAAAATGAAAAAAGAGTTTTATGAAAATTTACCGTTCTTCAGTTTTTTTGGCCGGTGTAAGCGCAGTAGTTTTATTATTTTCCCTAGTAACCGGTTACCATGGCAACAGGTAACAATTTTTTTTTACCTGATATTATTTATTTGTAATATACTATTATATCATAACGAAACAATCTTTAGATAATTTCTTGTTCTTGAAATAACTTTTTGAGGGGGTTAGCCGAAAATTTCTTAAAATATCGATTTTTAGCTTAATTTTATACCTACGTTACTTCGTTTGTTTATATCAGTTGATCGGAAAATTTTCTGTTCCGTTCAATTGAGAACAAAGTTGAACTTGGTCCAACTTTTTCCAATTATCGCAACGGATAATAACAGTGCTATTCAAATCGATCAATCAACACCAAACCTGATCGTGCTGGGTCTTCCATAACGATATGCTCAACAGCAATCGCACCTAGACAGCAATTAAACAGCCGCTTCCTTTCAAAATTCATTGCAACACGTTTCCATTTCTTCTCTGAAGAAAGGAATTGCAAAAAGTCTGACATTAAAAAATTCCAAAGAGCATTAGTTTTTTGTTTATAATTCTTCCTGCACTGGCCAGACTTATACGAACTATAATGCACTGTGATTAACCTGTGAAATTATAGCGCAATGTCACAATAAATCGTTAACTTGCACCAATTGGTTCCCGTCTCTCTGAGGATTTGACTATATGCGAAGCGACTATTTTAAGGAGATTCTAATATTGTAGCGGACACATTAGAAAGTACTTGAATAAGATGGAATGGTCATGTAATTTAATCTCATTTATCAGCAAATGAAATTCACCTTTTTCATTTCTTTTGCTCACTCAATCGTTAATTACAACAACAGAAGTTGCTAAAAAAAAGTTTTAAAAACCAAAATCGATCTCACTCAATATTAAATATATGGACTTTTAGCTTAAATTATTCACTCAGAAGAAAAAATTTATGGACAAATGATGTCAAAGATGATGTAAACAATCAGCCGCCCATCTTAGGCACCCTAATCCTGAACAGCCTTATCATAATCAACGCATATCACCACATACACTAGAATCAATTTAAGCTAGGAATATAGAATTATCTAGATGTATATTGTGTTATTGTTTTCCATCCTATAAATTTCATTTTCAATAAGAAAAAGGAAAATGGTAGGAAAATATTTTTTTTTATTAACTCAATAAATTTGATTAATCCCAGCCTCACAAAATAGAAGAAAAACGTTATGCTCAATAACGATTTTACGCGTCGATTATTTTTTATTATAATTTTTTTTTACAAATAAATGAACATTTATTACCATAACACCATTTTCATCCGAGGATATTTTAAGCTGATCTGAAGCGGATTTGCAACAAACGTATTATGATATAAATGACTCAATTAATAAAAACTAAGACGTGCTTTCAACACCTGTTTGTTAAGGATGGTTGCGTAAAGTATTTATTTTCATATATTTATTTATTTATTTATCAAAATTTTATCATTAGCTTAATTATAAAATTCAAAGCCTAAAAAAAAACGAATCAAAAAATGACGCCCCAATATTTACGATATACACTAGCAATCTGTATGTACTTGTTGTGAAAAATCTCTTTTCATAAACGAATATTTTCTAAATAAATAATCAATTTTGCTGGTGAGGTGGATATTCTGTTTGTTATGTGTTTCTCTAAAAATATTGCACACATATATTTTCGAAATAGTTGAAAAAAAATTTTTTGAAAATAATCTGCCCTGCATTTACTGCATAATTTTAACCAAAAAAATTTTTATTTTATAATAGCATTTAACACCGGAGCATGGTGCTTGTGATTAATTGATATGTTGCAACTGTCGATCGAGAGAATATGTCATTTATACGTTTTAGCAGCAGGAATAGTATTTTTACATTACAATTGGCTCCGACATCACATGTATTACATAATTCTTAAAAGCAGAATTTTTGTGGACAAAATAGTCTTTTATCTAACATGGAAATTACTTTTATAACCTGCAGATACCGAAGCTATATTGCACACTAGAAACGAAACAGGCATGATATATTTTTAAGTAGAGGGAACAGAGATATTATGACCTCGCTAATTCTAATCAACATGTGTGCTGTACCTTCTATTTGCATGAAGTATGCTTTATGTAGTAAGTGTGAGTGGGAAACTCACCTATGATCCATGAATTTAAGTCAGAATCATAAAACTCAAAATTCTGCTTAAATATCTTTACCTATAAACTAGCCAAATACTACATAAAAAAATGTTTCAAATGTGACGTAACCCAAGAAGAGTTTGCATGCGCATATATATGCTTTCATATTTGCTTATAGAATATTTAGATTTATCAAAAAAAAATTTTTATAACAGTAAACTTTTTTTTTGCTGACTTCTCAGAAAATTTATGCCGACATTTGAGACAAAATTCGTGCCTAAATTCGTTCCTTTTTTTTTTTTAATTTTTTTTTTTCTTTTATTTCTTTCCCCATTTATTCATTGATCATATTTTAACAGTAGAGAATAAATCAATCAATAAAATAGTTTGCAAATCAAAACCAAATTAAAATTAATTTCACAAATTTTGACAGAGTATTTTATTCAAACAAAAGAATGATAAACATTCCATTTGAATTTTCTTAATCATTTATTGTTCTATACATTTAGGAAGATATATGAGCGACTTTTAAATGTTAGCTTTGGAAAATGTTATTTTTGAAAATTTACAAAATTAACATTTACTGGCCAGCTTATTTTTAACTTTCTCTGTTTTTTAAAACAAAAATAATTGATATATCTTCATGGAGCATGGAAATTGAGATAATCTAAAGTATAGCAAAGAAACCAGAACAAAATTCACCAACGAGTTATAAAAGATTTCGCTATTTTCATTCTAATTACCAACAAAAAACTGGAAGTTTTGCAGTTTTTTGGCTTCATTTCTTACACAATTTTAAACTGCCTTTTTTACTTTGAAAATGACCACTCTAGCAATAAAAAATTGTATAACAATCATAATATTAATATACCAATAAATGTAATAACGTATGTGGCAAGAAGAAGGTGCCAGAAATTCCACTTAATATAATTCTCCGATAACGCGTCTTGAATTTGACTACTAGACCACTAAGACTTTTATCACATTTTTTTTGAAATTAAAAGTTTTTTTTCTCTACCAGTGCCAATATAAAATATCTCACGAATATTTAATTTACAAAGTTATTAATATTATTGATTTATTTCGCTCTTTAAAATAATGCTTACTAAAGCGGCGTTCTGCTTATGATCCACAAACTCAAGCCTATTCATTAGATTTTTTTAAATTAAATCCATACTTACATTAGCTTACCTTAATTTGAGCTTGTTACAACTACGGTTTTTCTCTATATCTTTTTCGATTGCTAAATTATCTCTTGTTACATACATTTGTTTAAACGTGATTTTTTTTTTTATGTATCTATAAGGTATTTTCGAAAATATAAAGCTATATTAAGCTTATAATTTAATACCGTTTGTTCTAGGTACTTTGCAGAACATAATCGATGATTTTTAAATTTCATCACGCACAACAATATTTTCGTTTCTCGCTCTTAATATTTCAGACTTTGGATGGCAATGTAATATGTTGTGATTAGAAAAGGGAAATTTTAATTCCTAAATTTAATTAATGTGTTTTTTATGATTATGTTTGTTATTTGTAGGGAAGAAAACGCCAAAGAAATTGAAACTCGTATTCGGCAAAATATCAAAAAAAGCAAAGCGCAAACCAGAAACCTATTCACTGGGAGACGCAGCAATGACACTATCTTCGCTCGTAAGCATTCCTAATGAAATAAAATTTACTTTTTAAATACTTTATTAATCTTTTGTTGGTTGTTTCCCATTAAAATGGTGATGATAGGAAAAACACTACTTCAATTGCTAGATGTAAATTTCGTCATACCCATAGTTTTATAGATTTTTACGCACAATGGTTGAGAATAGATTATCTAACAAAATTAAATTTTTTGTGCGTTAATAATAAAAAAACAAAAATCATAAATGTGTTATGAATAAAGTTTTTTTTTTTTTTAGTACATGTTAAACGACAGCAAAACAGCTGAAATGGAAGAAGGTTATCCTTCATTTGCCACAAAAGGTTCAAAACAGACATTTTGTGTTCGGTTTGACAAACTTTCTTCTGGGCATAAGCATTCAATGTACTGGGATCCAGCAGCAGGTGATGAAGCTGATTTAGAAGCTGCAAATAAAATTTACAACACTGGAGTTGCTACTATTTCAAGCTCTGTGCATATTCTTATGGCCTTCCTTACTTTTATGTTTTGCTCGAAGTTTTATTAAAAAAAAAAAAAATACTTACAGCGTTCTTATAGAAACGTTTACAAATTACGTCAACCGGTTAAAAGGGAGGAGGGTGGTGAGCAGATAATTATGTGAAAATGATAAATTTGGCATGAAAATCTGGGGAATTTGTCAAGACTCATTATTCTATCAACCTATGTTGTATATACACCTATATTTAAAAAAATCGAGATGCTGAATTACACGTTTTTTTATGTAAAAATTATTTAAAAAATTTTTAACTGAAAATGTGAGACATAAAAAAATAAGTAACTTTTGCGGGTGGTTTTTAGTTATTAACTAACATTTTTGTTTTTTCGTTTTTTATGAATCTTGGGAAATTTTTCAAAGAGGTCGGGGATGAGCAGAAGGACAAGGTGGAAAGGCAAAAAAAACATGACTTCAAATAAGGGAGAATATAGGCGCTTTGATTTAAAAGAGAAGAGGCATTTCTAAAAAAAGGACTTAATTTGTGAATGTCTTGGAAAGAAACTGTAATGTTAAACTAAAAATTCTTACAACTAAAGCAATATTATTATATTTAATCTCGACTGTAAAGCACGTGGAAATTTGCACGTACGGCATAAACAACTGCACTAATTTATAAATATCTATATGAAATTTCTTAGATGAAATTATTTTCAAACAAGAAGTCATATTGTTAAGGCTTGCAAAGTCCTTTTTTTATGACAAAGAGTAACAATCGTAAAGCAATTGTTGTGTTTTGATTACAACAAGCCCACATGTAAAATTTCCTTATTCCATTGTTGATGTTTTTTACTTGGATTTTTCTTAAAATAACCGTATATACGCGAACGTAGTCATGCCGTAAATATTTCTCAATGATGCGTATAGAAGTTTTATCAGTAACGTATGTGTAATTGCTAAGTAATCGAAACTTATTTAGCTAGACATCAACCCTGTAAAAAGAAAATGTTGCTGATTATTTTGTTATAAACTAATGCTGAAAATTTTGGGAGCTACTTTTGCAAAAGTTATTATTGCAAATTAGAAATTTGTTAAAATTTAATAGATTTTACGGCGCATTTTAGGGGCAAATCTGCAATAAATTCTAGCAACTAATTCCCTTAGAATAAATTTTTCGATATAAGAATAATTTTAAAAACTGCTTAAAATAGATAAAAATATTTTGCTTTTTTTTTTTTACATAAAACTTTTAAATGTTTTGATAACTTTTTTGTGCAAAGGTTATGCTGTAGATATCTTTGGAAAAAGTGAGGCAGCAGAAAAATGGTTAAATATCTGGTAGTATTTCGTCAGGCAATTTGACTAAGATTAATGGTAAAGCTCAATCAAGTATATAGATAATTTTAATGCATCTTATTGCCATTTGCACATTAATATGGACTGCACCAATTTTAGAATTATCTTCAGTTTTTTATGAATTTAGGGATTCTCTTTGATTTTTAAATGGGGAAGTATTCAAAATGAAAGTCAGGTAAAGTATCTGGAACGCCTAATCTTCTGACAGACATAATTTTTATCAGGCCTCTCTAAAAGTGTAAAATTGAATGGCATAAGTTTTATGTTATTTACAGAAATCGTTTTATCTAACTCTGATATTCCAAAAAATAGCTTTGCATTATCAGTTTTTAACTTACCAATTGATGAAGTCAGCTCAAAGACAACACCTTAGAAAAAATATTTCAAGAAAATTAAATTTTCAGATATGAAAATTTAATTTAGCATGCTTTGCTATGTTCTAGCATTGTGATTTTTATTTTCAAACATGAGTTTCAGTACCTCAAATTTTTGACCAATTTTAACCGGTTTGCGCGTTTCATATAGTTTTCTCAAAATATAAAATATGAAAAATTAGCTAGAACCCTTTTAAATATATCAAAGAAACTGACTGCAAAATTTGATAGACAAATATTGAGCGGATGTTGAATTATGCTTTCTGGAAAATTGCGTTGGAAATTTTAATTTGGGAAGTCGTGTTTGGAAAATTATTCAGATTTAAATATGATAGTTACACCAAATAAATATATGAATATCTAAGGAAATGCTCCACTGGCACACTTTGCTCTTTTTTCCAAAAGTTTTTATCCTCAAATCCATTGTTTTTTGTTGTGGAGACGCTTTCTTTGGATTTTACAACATTCATAGCTCAAAAAAGGAATGCAGACCCTTATAAATATTATTCTAGTTGGTTGTGCTACACCACTATTCTACTGGTGCTACACCATTATTCTATTGGTGCTACACCATTATTCTACTGGTGCTACACCATTATTCTAGTGGTGCTACACCCATTTTTAAAACATACCTTCCAACATATATTCTCATCGGACATTGAGTCCATGTCAAATTGTTAATTAATTCGTTAGGCTTGTGTTTATAGATTGTCCTCCCAGTGGCAAAGTCATACTGGAAACGCTTTTCCCCGGTATCGTTTATTTACTCTCAAACGTTTCCTTACTCACTTCTGGACATGGACTACGCATTCTCCTTTAGAAATTTCAACACCTTGGTAGGAGACAGAAGCCTTGACATCGTAGAAAGATTTTGTATCCCCATCACCGATGTATGTCGTAAAACTCAACTATTTTTACGCTAACGAACGAGCAAAAACGCGATTTTCCCCAGTTCAGTCCATTGCTCCAGAGCTGCCAGTTTGATTTATTGGACAGACTTGGTTTAAAAACCTGTCGTTTTAACCATCCGAATTATTAGTTTTTACTACATTTAACAGGACCTGCAAAGTTTTGTTATTAGATCATCGAGTCTCTGGCTGTGATAGAATACGCTATGTGCAACTTGTATTGGAGGCCTTAATAAGATCATTTTGACATCGGCGGAGGCATATTCAAGATGATGTTATAAAACATTAGCATGCTACTATATCCGAGACCTACTTCACGAAAAGCAGTAATTGATCTCACATTGAAGTGATAGCTTTTTCTTTTTACCACAGTCTCTTTCATGAGAAGAGCAAGTGTATACCAACTGCATAAAGTGAATCAGAAGCAAAAAAACATAGCTAAACCATGATATTTAAACGATTCGTAAGTCATGTTTACATTTCCATCACATTCCGTACAGCGGCACAGCATGACAATGACACTCATCATAGTGTCAGAGATTATTATGAAGTTAAAATTAAAAACTTCTCCAACTTCCTCTTCTTCACTAGAAATATCTAACTTCATTGAAGGAGTTGACTAGTTAATCACTGAGTCTATTGTTTCATCACAAATTCTTTCACTTTCTGCTAGCTGCTCTATCTCCGTGTGTTAATCAAATAGCAAAAAAGGCTCTATAACTTTCTTGCTTCTGTTGCGGAACCTTCTTCTTTTAGTTTGTTTGTCTTCTTAAAACGTGAGGGAGCACTAATATCTAATTTATATGATGTAATGCCATTACAGTATTGGAAAAATTGACAGCTAAGTTTGCCTCTCTCTCCAAAGAGCTCCAAATTCATAACAATGTTTTGAGGTTTTTTGTAACGATAAATAGTCAAAATGATTATTTTAAAACGCCTACACCATAAATCTATGCATACCGAAAGTTTAACCGCCCTAACTTTTTCCGTGTCCGAGGTACAGTGTCAGAAGCGTCGCTAAGATCATTGCTAGAGAATTTGAAACTAAAGAAAATGCCCAATATCTCAAGAAAGACAAACTAATTTTATTTTGTTTTCACTCAATGTTTAAATACACTTTGGGGAATAAAACAACAGTATATTCCAAAAGTTATATATGTATATATATATATATATATATATATATACCTTAAAGTATGACGAAAAAATACGAAATTATTTAATAGCTAAAGTTTCGTGTTAACTGTCGTCGACATTTAACTGATGAATGTTGACGAGAGTTTACACGAAAATTTACACAGTAAAAATCAATTTTTATTTTGGGATAAAAAAGATACTTCAAAAATTATTTTACTTGAAACAAGTGACTTTTGACCTGTTTACTCAGCAAGCATTTTTTTACTAGCTAAGAATTTTACTTAAAAAGTACTTTTCAAATCGAGAATCTCGGAAAATATTTAGTGTAGAAGATTTTTTCTAACTAAGAAATTAAATCTAGTATAATATTCTACTTAAAAAAAAAGTTAAATATTTAATCTAAAGTTGTATTTACAAACAATCTACAGAAAATTTTATTAACTTTTTACATTACGTATGTATTTAATTTTCGTAACCGTTAAACACAGTGAGTGAAAATTTGAAAGAGTACATTAAATCACTTGGAGTGCTGCGACCTTTGAATAACAGAAATTGAAGCATCGTTAAACCAAGCTCAAACACTTGCAGGTAATCAAAATACATCAAGCAAAATGAGCCTATGAGAGTCAAATAGTGCCTCGCAAATATCCTCCGGGTCAATAGTTGACACGAGAGTGTGACCAATGAATAGGGTAGTTGAGAACTCACTAACCAAGAGTACTATTAGATTATTAGAAGGATAAAAATACATAATGGTGAATGAAAACCATTGAGTCTGTCAGCTTTTTTTCTGTTTATGCTTACTTTTATGCTAAGTAGCCCACTTTTGAAAACACTAATCAGTGAAAAAATACCTGATGATTGTGCATATTTTAACGTCGGGTAAGTTATAACTTGCTCATCTCCATCACTTCGCCATGAGATGGTTTTCTTTTACACGGATTAAACGCAACTGCAACCGTATTACTAAATGTTCTTCTAATAATGCGGTGAACTAAATCTGAAAGAATATTTCCAGGTTTTTTACGGCATAAATATGGTCTTTACAATACATTGTATAATTTGTGGATACCAACTGTTATGTAAGTTTCATGTTTTTCTGATCAGGTGCACAAGTTGTTCCGATTATGAATGTAATAATGATGGTGTGTTAATGGAAGGTGTTAATAGTTCTGAAATTAAGTGTATTATTTCTTTTTCAGGAAATTAAATTTCTTTCGAAGAATTCCAAGTAATCAGATTTAACTTAATAACGAGTAAGTGCAATCGTATGTTTGAGAGTGCAATTACAGATTAAGTTTGACGAGTTATTTACATGAATATTTCACGAGACTGACAGGATATTACAATTTTAATTGCACTATTTGTGGTGCGAAGCACAAGTTAGGATAAATTGCTTCATTATATGACAACTTTTTTTCCAGAAAAATAACTATCGTGAAGTTATTATTAGAAAAACAATTTTTTGTTTAAAAAGAAATTAATTGGTAAATTAAAATTCTACTTTTTCCGAAAGCAAATTACGACAATCGTTTCACTAAATGAAAACACTACAAAATTTACACCGGACAAAACATAATTTTTATACAAGCATCTCATTAAACAAAATCTTGCCTACACGGTATTATTATTTTTGTAAGGATATATTTGTTTAAATTTTACTGTCGCTGCCTCCAATAAAAGAAGCTAATTGTGAACACTGAAAAAGACCACGCATGCTTAATACTTCAGATGCAGTCTCCTATCTATTTTTTTGCAGTTTATAAGGTTTAGTATTATTGAAATTAAGTTTTCTGAAACAACCAATGTTTCGTATATCTGCACCAAACTAAAACTGTAATTTGATTTAGATTATTTTAAAAATACAGTCCACAGCTTGGTATTTATGGTAAAAATATCTTTATTAACATACAGCATATAGTAGGTAGATATCTCATTTATAATATTTATTTATTAATCTATCTTTTCATCAAATTATCATTCCATAGACTGATAATTTGATGCTTCATTGTATGCATAACGCACTTTCAACTCTTAATAATCAAGGTTTCAGAGAGCCGTCGCCATATTAATTAGTCTTATATGATGATGGTTTTTAATGCTTAGATATCTCTAACATTTTTACTATCACGTAGTTATTTTTTCAACACAATAAGTAAGGAAAAGGTAAGTAGTATATATATA
>JAUZNK010004798.1:0-10258 GCA_035046665.1 Euphysa ruthae | reverse complement strand
CAATCGTTTTGGTTGAGAATACTAGGTGACTTATTTTAATATAATTTCATAACAATTATCTAAATAATTTTTTTGTAATTTTGATCAAAGGCCACAAAACTAATCTCAATTGAATTCAAAACTCTACATAGGAATTCAGCCGAAAGATATAACTTTTTACATGCGTGTTATAAGTCCTGCTTCAAATCCAAGATCAAATAAAAAAAATGAGAGATCACTCTTCGAAACCAAATAAAAGCTTGAAAACCTTGTTTGAAATAGAAATCAAATAAATGTATTAAATATTTGCAACTTACTGCAAACAAGTCTTTTTAAATTCTTATTTGCGAAATACGTCACAGTAAAGATTCGAAGCAAAAACATCATTAACAAGCGTTAAAAAAACATTCCACTCTTATTATGGCTACTACAGAAAAAAAAAAGTGCTTTAAGTATAAATTTACTTCAGGTGTATCTATATATTCTGCCAACAGAATTTTGTAGCACTATTTTAGATGCAGTTTGGATGTTTATAAAAAAGCCTAGCCACAGTCATTAAAACTTACTTTGTCTAAATTATATTTTTTTTTAAAAGAGTCGTTTTAAAAATCGATATTTCCTGCCCAGCCTTCGGAGGCAGAACAGCGATTGTGGTATCCAAAATAACATAGATTTAAAATTTCCCTCTTGCTGATAATTACTTGATGTTTTTAAAAAGTATTTGGGGTTCGATTATTTAGTTGATGATGGTTTTATTCTTAACTACGATTGCACGCATGCAGATTAGTTTTTCCTAAAATTCATTATGATCTTATTTAAATGTCCTTAAAGTAGTTGTTTCCTTACGTAATTTTTCCCAAAACTTCTTAAAACGTTCAAGATTTTATGCTATAAGTTTAAAAAGTTAAAAATAACAGCTAAATTTCCTCAAAAAAATTTTTTTTTTTTTTGATAAAAAGAGTTTAAGAGAATGATAAAAAAACTGTTTACTATTTAGAACAGGAATTGAACTAGATCAATTATTCCTATTATACGGTGCGATAATATTTCATAATGAATCTTGTGCTATAAAGGTCGCTGACATTTTCGTATTAAATAAACATAGCATATAGAAATAAATAAATAAAACACTTATATTAACATATCTATATTGTAACCATACTGCCAGACTGTACAATTAAATACGAGTAGCATTTAAAATTTTCTTTGGAACAGATTATCCGTTTAAATATACATAATACGATAGAAGATTTGCGTTGCTTTCAATTTTTTAAGGTTCGGGGAGGCATGTCGTTTTAAGATACACGTTTAAAGGTGATACAAATAATTTCTGTAGTAGGTAATGCATGTTTTAACTGGACGTGGTTAAATTCTCCTTTAATTATTTGTTGCTCTACTTACTGCTTGAATGAGAGAATTAATCGTATCAGGCCAGATTTTTTATTTTTTTTTTTGCTTTGAATTGTTGGAAAGATATGAAACATATTTTTCAAACGTGGTTTTACAACCTACCCTTCATTTTAAATTAAAACTAAATCTAGAGGCATGAAATTTTGTCTCAACTTTCTTAAGGTTTTTATGGTTTGGCTATAAACACCTTGGTTAATAAAAGGCGTAAGCAGATATATGATATAGTTAAAGAAGCTAATGGAAAATATAATTTCGGTCGAATAAATTATTATAATTTTTATGCATGCCATTTTAGTAAATAATTTTTCTTATCATTGAATAGTTTTAACTTTTTTGTTTTATGCATGAAATATTACTAAAATTGTTTTTATAATTGCAGATCCTACAAGCAGGCTTTCTATTTTCTACCGTGCTTGCGATTCGATTAATCAACGTCGATTTTAAATAACTTATAAAAGTAAATTACTTAAAATCACCAGAAATTAATAGAGCGAAGTTCCAGTTAAATTAAAATAGTTATCAAATTCATATCTGAACTTTTCCGTACAATTACTTATGAGTAATATAACTGGGAAGCGATTAAAACAATAATTGGATATTTAAATTATTCATCCTAATTATTCCTTGCCATACCTTGTGATACACATAAGGCTTTTTTTTTTGTTATTAACCACATGTTTGAAATTATTTGTCATGCTTGTTTTTATAATAAATACATTATATTTTCTTTCCCACGGCAATAAAGCGTTAATGTTTTTTTAAATATTTATTGTTAGTCTGGAGGGAAAAAGTTTCCAGCATTAGTACCGCTAATAAATGAGAAAGGAGGCGTTAAGGGCGGATGGGGTGGAGAGAACTAAATAAACCCAGAAAATCTACGTAATATTGCATAATGCTGAAAAAATATTTTCCAATAAGTCGAAGTTAATCTGCAGTCTTAAAAATCTTTAAAATTTTGATTAAATGTTGTTAAGTTTCATTTCCATATGAAAATTTGAATTATAATTTTGCCTTAAAGTTTTAAGACTAAAATTCCAGCTGTAAGCACCTCTTCATAACAAATCTTGACTTTTAAAGAAAGTTAAACATACCTGTAAATTTTGAAACTTTTATATAGGAGTCATCCAAACTATCTTCAATTCCGCGAACTTCATAACTATTTCCAGAACTGTGGTACCCCGAAGATCGAAGATTTGAATCATTGTCATAGTCTCTAGAAAATCGTTTTCTACTTGTGTAGGAATTACTAGTACTTGAACTTCTAGGCTTTAAATTTGCAGTGTCAAAAAATAACTTCAGAGAGTTTAATAATATACCAAACTTATCACTTATAGAGTCCTTTCCCAAAATTACTGAACCGCTACTATTGTATAAAATATCCTCTTTCCCTGTTAATTTTCTATCAACTAATGTTTCAGTATGTGTCACCATAGCTTTAATATATAAAACTCCAATACTTAATAAACAGATATAAGTAACCACAAAATCGATTATATAATATTATGAAGAAGAGACAGCGTTAGATGTTAAGATGGTATTTTATCCACGCAACGTCTTATCCATGTTGGAAGGTCGCTTTGAAAGTAATAAATATTTGTTTTTATTAAACACTACTTGCAGGGGAAAACCGTTTAAAAAAATTCAAACCAATCAAATACATTTATGTAAAACTACAGGAACTAACACAAACAAATACCTTTTTAAAGAGCTACTTTAAAGAAATTCAACAATTTAATTATATCATGGTAATATTTCCAAGGATTTATTCACTTATAATAAATCTAAGCACGTCGCTACATAATGAAAAGATTAACATACCAAATTTAAATATATTTAAGTTAATTATACGCTTTTATGTTGTATTGTAGACTGTTGGGCTTTTTTCGATTATTTTTATTTATCAAGCAAAAGGTATTATTTACCTTAGTTCCTTTAATTTTCGCGCGCCATCAATTTTCGTGCGATTCATTTTCGTTCCTTTAATTTTCGCTCAGCTGAAGTCATTGATATGTTCGCGCACCATCAAATTTAGCGCACCTAAGAAAATGCATTTTTTTTTTCGCAAAGTTTTTTCAAATTTGATAGAAGGTAAAATATGATAACGAAACTAAAAAGACACTGTGTAACAACTCTATCGTGCATTTCTGTTCTTTATTTAACAAAACAAACACAGTGAAGCAGGTAAAAAGACACAATTAAGCACAAGGCACGTAATTGTCTTGAGATGGACGGAGTTCGATATTTTCCTTCAACTTATTTGTGATCTAAAACCATTGATAACAATATTGTCAGAATATCACAGGTATACTTCATGCCGAAGGTAATCTTTACAACTTTTATTCACCGTCAAGTCCAGAGGCTGGATATAGCTGGTCCAATTACTCGGAACTAGTAGCATTTTGTCATTTGACCTTCGAGCAGCTTCCTTGACTGGTTTTGTCCATTGACCTTTAAAGACGTCGGATATCAGAAGCCATAGAATAGTTGAGCTCAATTCTTTTTTTATCGGTTAACATAGGGCACAAGCAGATGTTCTAAATAGTCTAAACTGGTTTGTCCGTTTGCCCAATGATTGTTTGTTTGTGTCACATAAAACTCCTTTGGAAAACTGTGGATGACAACGAGATGTTTCTCCCTGGTAAATCAATTGAAGTGGTAGAAAATCTCCTGACATTGTTATTCCAAAAGTTCCAGTTGTTTGACGGTAATCGGCTGATCCTCTGATCGAATATTTCTTAGCACCCCTTTTTTCAAACTTGTATTTGCTTATGATAAGAAATGAAAGAGGGTTTCGGTCTATGCTGATGATCGTCTGAGGTGGTATATGATGAGCCTTTATGATTTCATTGATATCATAGTAGAACGTATGGCCAATTTTTAGTATAAGGTCTGGTGCAGATACTGGCTTGTAGTGTTGTAGCTTTATGTTTTATAAACCCTGCTTGACAATGACTCGCACCGTTAGTATCTAAGCTTAACTGTTCCTCCATTTTCTTTTAACAACGATAGCGATAATTATATTAAAGTTTGTAACTTCATCTGATTGCATAATACTTTTAATTATTTGGATCACTTTACACCAAGCTCTTTTGGCAATAGTGTGATACTTCCTCTTTTCTTCAACGGTAGCCCTACAAAATTTTCACCATGCTTTTATGCTTGCTGTCGCCTCAACGATCTAACGAGACATGGTATTTTGTTGCTGTAGGGCGTGGTCCATGAATAACGGCATATTTTTCAGCTTCACAAAGAAACTCATGATCATATTTTGTATACGATGTACTATGGCAATAAAAATGATAGGGAAATTATCGCCACAATAAAACCAAGTAAGCACCATGGAAGGAAAAGTTTATGGGCAAAGATTTGTATTATATTTTGTACACCGAACGTCTACACAGAAAACCAAACATATATAAGGTAAAAGCAAAGAAATACAATCGAGCTGGAATTTCTATTCCTTCCCGATATTCAGCTTATTTGACCCAAAATCAAAAAAAAAAAAAAACTTTTTTTTAGGAATTAGCACAAATTAATTTTTGCGCACTAAAATACGCGAATATAGGCGATAATTATAGCGAAAATACTCGCGCACCTCTACTGCGCGAAAATTGATGGTGTTTGAAAATTAATGGAACTAAGGTACAAGAAGTTTAAACAAAGTAATAAAATAGCTATACAGCGCATGTTAAGGTTCGGATAGGTAGATTTTTTAGTTTTTGATACAGGACACCCAATAGTGAGGCTAAGCAAAAGAGTGGTCAGCTGTTTCATGGAAAAACTTAATTTCAGGTTTGAAAATTCTGTTTTAAGGGGAAAATCGTGAGAAAATAGAGCAAATAAAGGAAATAAAAAAGAGAGAAAGACGTGCGCAGGGCAGGGTGATAATGAAGAGAATGTCACATACAAAAATACTAGCGTCAGTAATCATTGATAAGATTTTCAAATTGTTGTCTGGATAGCTGGTTTGTTTCAGAAGTATGTTTATGTTCAAAAATATATTTAACAGTAGATGGCTAATTCGTTAATTGAATCATTCAAAAATTCACACTTACCATACTAAAAAATTTTTATTTGGTTTTAAAAAGTTTTCTCAAATTAGAAATTTTGTGCCATAAGGATGAGAGTCTGTCGTGACAATAAAGAAATTAGTGTCCCAGGAACAGTTTGACTAAAATCATCGAAAACAAAAAGACATTTTCTGGTGAATTAATTTTTGCAATCAAATGATTTCCATTCATGACTCCAAATTTGACAACACGAAGTCAGTTAGGAAGAGAAAATGGCGTAATAAATTAAAGTGCCGTAGCGTCAACAAAATGGCGAACCTTACACAACATGCTATTTGCTTTACTAAGCTTTTTATTTAATCCAGGAATATTCAATTTCCAGGATAAATTTTCGTCAATTAGTAAACCCAAATATTTAATAAATTTTAAAATAATTAGCGTGTGCCATTAGGTTTAATTTTAACGTCATAGTTGACAATTTTGTAAGGGTGCCTGAAAAGCACATATTTAATTTTACCCGAGTTTAGTGAAATCCTATTGGCACTGAGCCAATTGGTTAGATTATTCAAATCAATATTGATATGCTTGTTTTGATTTGTTTGGGTAAAGTTAGATTGTATTATCTGCAAACTTTTGACAGTAGAGTGCTTAAAAAAATTAATTAGGTCATTTATATATAGAAAACATAAGAGAGGGCCTAGTACTTATCCTTGAGGGAAACCATATTTTATTGAACAAAAGGATGAATCAAAACCATTAACTGAGAGATACTGTTTACAAGCATGAAGGTAAGAGTGAAACCAAATATTTGCTCAATTCCGAATCCCATAATAATCAAGTTTATGAGTTAAAATATCATGATTACCAGAGTTCAAAATTAAAAGCTTTTTGTAAGTAAATAAATATGCCTCAAGCAAACTTACCAGTATCGAGAGCTTACCTTATTTTTCGAATGATGCTTATCAGTGCAAATGAAGTGGAATACTTACCTTTAACGCCAAATTGTGATTCATAAAGGCAATTGTGAACAGTGATAAAATTATAGAGTCAAGAGTACATAAGGTTTTCATGAATTTTATTGGTGTTAGATTGTAGAGAAATTGGACGGTAATTCTCATATTTCAATTTGGATTTTTTTTAGAAATTGGTTTGACATAATAGGTTTTTAGGATTGATTGACTGATACATCTGGCGAACGAAAAATTACACACTTTAGCAAATATAGGAGATAATTCATTATTTAATAGATACAAATTTGAGTGGGAAAGCTATGAGGTCCAACTGATTTGGTTGCTTTAAGCTGGCCATTTAGGTCTTGTAGAGTTAATAAAAGAGTTAGGCGTTTTGGAATGTTTAGTAAAATCAGTGTGATGAGAATAAATATTTTTTGGATTTTCTCTGCAATGCTGGTAAAATATTTATTAAATTGATTGACTATGATTTCCGGATCAGTAATAGTTTTGCTATCACTAATGATAGAAGAGGGGTGAGTTTGTAGTTTTAATACCTTTCCATACTTTTTTTTTTTTTTTTTTAGGTTTTGTACGTTTTTGGAAAAATAGTTAAAAAACAGTTTTTTTTTACTCTGTCTGGTAAGAGAGACGATTAAATTTCTGATTTTACAGTATCAAACACTAATTTTAATTTTGGGTCCTTTGCTCTGTTAATTTTTCCTTGAATTCTGTTGCAAAGTTTAATTGGGTTAATTTTAGCAGAAGTTACCCAGGGTTTGAAATGGTGTTTGTAATCCTTATTACTGATTTTTTGATAGGAGCATATTCATCAAGCAAACAATTGAATTATTCACAAAAAGAATAAAATGTAGCACTTAGAACAATCTTACATATATCAATAACAGTCTCATTTAATATTTTGGAATTACTGTCCATCTTAGATATGTCTCTTCGATGTTTCTTCGATGTTATGCTTACGGGGTACAAAGTTTTTATTCATATTGGAAAAAAGTATAAACTGAGACAAATGTTCAGATATGGATGAATTCAAATTTCCAAATATAATATTTGAACTTATAGAGTTTGAGAAAATATTATCAAGGAGAGTTTTAATCGATTCGATGTGCGGGTAGGAAGAATAGTATGAAGTAGGAAAATACAAGAAGTTAACAAACTAAAACATTTAAAAATTTATTTGTTAGAATCACTTTTTAGAAGGTCAATGCTAAAATCTCCAATGAAGAATATACTTTTATTTTCAAAAGATAACTTTTGAAGGAGAAGAGATAGGCGAATTTCGTTAAATTCTTCAATAGACATATTGAGGGGGCGTTAAATACACCCAATGATAATATTAGATTTTTTGGTACAAGAAATTTCAATAAAAGTGGACTCAAGCGATGAACATCTGTACATAATTTTATTTAAGTCAAGTCTTCGATGATAATTTAATTTATTTGAAATATATAGGAGGGTAACACCTTGTGAAGATTCAGTATGAGTATGTTCAATATTATATCTTGGCATTAGAATATTAACTGTAGGGAAATTATGACTTTTTATTTTAGATTCAGTGATACCCATTATATTAAACTCGAAGTTTAGTAGAGTAATCATGGTGTTTAATTCCTCAAAACACATACCCAATGATGCAATTTCACATGCAAAATAGAATAAAAGTTATTGTTCGAGTTTTGTTAAGTTATCTTTCGGATCCTTCGATCCAAGCCTTTTGAAAGAATGTTTTTTGAAGAGAATCACAATTTAAAGTTTATAATTCAAGCTTTTCCAAAAAAAATCCACAAAAATAATTACAAGATTGTAAAACAATAATAATACGATATTAATATTAAAATAATTTATATAATAATTGTTTAATAAAATAAATATATTACTCACATACCTTAATTTTATATTTTATAAGATATGCAAGTGTTGTTTGTTGGTTTTTAAGGTACCGACTAAATTTACGAATCATCTTAGGATGAACGATATATCAGCTCGTCGTTTCCACTATAAAAAAACAAGGCTATCTTTTAAAATAAGCAATAACTATATTAACAATTAAGTTGGTTTTTATAGTAAAAAATAAGGTTAGTCTTAATTATGGACATAATCTTGCATTTTTGGGAAAACAATCTGATAAAAATTGCGATCAATATTATCACACATAGAAGGATTGAAACTATAAGAATGCGATTGTACTAGAAATGATGAAAAACCTTAAGCGTATATAATGCATAAAATAAACCACACCTTACCAACTAAGAAATTAGTGTAGCGTAATGCAGGTCAATATGAAACAGTGGTGCTAAATGAGACAGTCGAGTTTGACTCTCTATATTTTGTGTTCTAGTAATTATTTCGACAAATGAAGATGGTAGATATTAATTACAATACATATAAATATATATATATATATATATTTGGCCCAAATTAGGCAACTGTAAGTGGGGTAAAATGAGACAGCACATCTGAGACTTTAACCGTGTGTGCTTATTACTATTTTTCTAGTAAAATATAAGGCTAGAAATAAATATAAACTGATAAAAGCAGACTTTTTTCCTCCTCCGTCTAAATAAAGATATATTTTTCAACAATTGTTTTATCTAATTAAATTTGATTATAGTAATACTTTTTACGGTACCATGGCCCGCTGTTATGTGCGTAAAACCAAGCTAATTGGAATGAGGAAGAAACGAAACTTGTTATTATCATTATTAAATTATTCAGTTAGTTATGTTTATTTCTGGTTAACCACTAGCTACATTTTTTACATTTACCTTGAATCTTAAAGTATTAAATGTGCATATCTGAAAATATAATTTCGATATATTAAAAAATATACTAATAAAATTAATGACACTCACGATAAACAAAAATCCGCATCTGTTTGGAACGCGCAGAATTTACAGCAGGATAGTTGGACTTATTGCTAAGAAACTCCGTCTATGTTCAAATTCGCTGATTGAAGAAACAAACATATTTTGCTAAAAAAAGTAAAGCAGTTTTTTCAAGCTATTCATTCAATTTGTAAAATAAAATCTAGAAAAATTCTTGCCTATTGTTTATGTTTGCATATTCTTTCAATGAGATTTTAAAATCGACACTAAACAAATTTAAAATCTGTAGGAAGAAATAATAATCTGAAGGAAGATTGCCTAGTCTTACCATGTGGTTCAATCAAAACTCCTTTTTATTTCATATTGTATTTATTAAGAGGTTTCAAAGTACAAATAGAATGAAAAATTTGGGGTGCAAACTTTAGCCTGCCTTTAATCAATAGAAGAAGAAGGTTATACACGTTTTCTTCATAAATTTTTAAAGCTCTTTTGAGTGCTTCATTCTATATTAACAACAGTTTTGCAAAATTTATTCAAATTATTTAATTGGTTTTATTAATGTAAGGACACTCTGAAGATGAAATAAGGAACTATAAGCATACATGAAATTTAAAATAAATTTTTGTGTTTATCCTTTGACTAAAAGTATGAGCTTCTTCTTTTGTTTCCTTTTCGCTAAAAATTTGTGTAAAAGTTTTGGAAATGTTTAAATTGCAAAAAAATAAACTGGAAAACCTTTTTTGTGGCAACAAAAAATATGACAGTGAAACTTATTTTTCAAGTTACGTTACCTTGGTTACGTATACCTTGGTTACATGTACCTTGGTTACGGATACCTTGGTTACGTATACCTTGGTTACGGATACCTTTTGGTTACGGATACCTTGGTTACGGGGTTTTGTTGTTCATTTAAATGCTAGCTCATTATTGGACAGTCAAGGTACCATTTTTTTTCCACACAATATTTTTCTTCAGATCGTGTACGATTAAATCATTTAGGAATCAACAGTAAATACTTGTGCTGTATGCGTATTCTAAATTCTATACTAACTTTTTTCTTATA
>JAUZNK010004797.1:0-10258 GCA_035046665.1 Euphysa ruthae | reverse complement strand
ATATTTAAATAGGACATCATTTGAGATTTATCTCGCAACAGATACATCCTCAACTCCTAACGAGAGTATCAGCTTCGAATTTTCGGAGAAGAGCATTCTCGAACAATTGCGTTCGATTTTTATCAAAATTTTAATGATTTTTAATCATATATTTTTATTTACATAATATATCACTCGCACTTGAGATTTATATAAAAGAATTTTATTGAATATACAGTAGTCGGATTGAATTTGTATGAAAGTGTGAATTTACAGAAAAATTATGGTTGAATTTTTGGAATAATGGAGTCTTGAAGGTAGAAGAAAAGTACAAAAGAATTTTCCAAAGAATAATAATAAAATTTAAAAAATAAAAATAAAATTTGCAATAAGACTTTTAATCAGAAATACTATAACATAACGCAGAGATCTTGGTAATGCTAAAAACTTACTAGATTTAATATGTCATGTATGTTATTTTCATTGTCTTAGATGGACGCTGGGATCTGAGTAACTATCACTTATTAGATCTTGGTAGACCACATCATTCAATTCGATATATGACCCCTGTCCATGATATGGTATGGTGTGCATATAGAAATAAAGTTAAAGTAATCAATCCACACACAATGAAAATTGAGGTTTGTTTAAGCCTTCTTCTGATCTTTGATAACAATTAAATTCCTGATTCTAACAATTGTTTTAAAAAAAAAAGTTAAATTTCACGTTATTTTTAAAAACCCAATTCCGAGGGAAACTTCCAATTTGGTGATGTTATAATGCCCAAGTATACTCAAAATTTAAAAAGAGGAAAACTAGAATTTGTACACAAAGGCATGTTTTGGTGGAGAATTTAAATATGAAGTCTAAATTGATTTATAAGATATATTTCTTAGGTAAAATAGCCTGAATTTATCCCAAAATGACGTCAAAATTCCTAAATATGGACAAAATTCAAAAATTCACTTTGATTTTAATATTTGTAATGTCATAAAAATTCAATAATACGCTCAAATATTTACAAAATTATTAATTATATGTCATTTTCATAATTACTTTCCGTGTCACCATCATTACTTTCCATTTCGTTGACTATTCCTTCATGATTTGGAGCATTTTCAAATAAAAGTTCAGACACATCATCTGGAAAACATATATCACTCCATATCAAATTCCCTTTGTCATCCCAGTCATGATCTTTGGAACTGTCTAGATACATGCTCAAACAGTTTTTTTCTCATAACAGTTGCAACATGTTATATGGAGTTTAAGGTTAGCTTTGCATGATGATATAAAACTAATGGATCATTTTTCCTTCTTTTTTAAATCTTTGATTTAATATTGACTCACAAACTTTGTTAACAGAAGTCAACTTTGGGATCCGTATGAAATGCAGATGAACTTTTCTGGATCATTGATAATAGATGGAGTGGCATCATTAAACACACTAAGTTTGGTAAACACATCAATGAATCTTTGATTTTTTTATAAGATTTCTCCAAGTAAATAGTTTTCTTTTCTCAAAGAGACAATGTAGGTAATCATTCCCTCAAAAGTTGTGAATTCCTGCTAACATTACTCAATATTCATGAGACAAACCAGATAAATTCATATCTATGACTTTTCTAGCTTTTCCAGTTCCGTTATAAGGAGATACACAAATATTTTCTAAAATGTCCAAAAACAAAACTAGTATATCAATATCGCTTGATGGTGAACATACCATAACGTTTTGGTTTGGTGTGATATGAGCTAAATAATTTACCAAAGCTACTAGTTTATCTGCTTTCTCGTGATCTGAAGCAAGTTCTGGGATTATTTTTGTAAATGTTGAACCAATTACCGTTGAAGTATGTATCACATACTAAATAAATAGTATCAAACTATTGATATAATATCCAGTAATGCGGGAGGCATTAGATCACATTCTTCTAGTTGTTCCGTGTGTTATTTTAATTGCAGAAACCAGATCAAGAAAATAAGTAATGATCGAAAAGAATAACTGGTCAGGATTCATAATAATTAAATTTCCATCGCTGCATCATACAGCTTACTTTTTGCTGTTTTTCTAATCATCCTATCCGAGTTGCAGAATGGCAGAGATATTGGTATTGGCACCAATACAACATTACTTTTTTAATATCAATTCCGTGTTTTGAATTATAAGATTTAAAAACAAGTAGTCCTAGTATGTCCCTTTCACTTGTGAGCTCTTCTGCCATTTTTTTCACTTTATTTTTGACATGTGTGCTTTCAAAATTTTGTTACTCAAATCACTTGATCTTAGAAACTCATTTTAGAGTCAGCTGTTAAGCGGTCTTCAAATTCATCTTTTAATTTCTTTCCTTCTATCTCTATAGAAATCAAGTTTTGACTTACAGATTCATTTGTTGGGGCGCCCGAAGCCAAATTGTACTGTTTATCTTTGTCAAGTTCAGGAGAAAAAGGATTGATAAACTGAGTTTAAAGTGAGTCCATAATACAGCTTGATTTGAAATTTAATTTCATAGTTTCTGTAGGTCTTAAAGAATTTTTAGGATAGGTCGATGTTTTGGGCATTTCACAAATATGTCTTAGAGCTTCTGTAACAACTTTGGTATGGTCTGTTCATCACAAATTTTGCGACTGTTTCAAAACTGTTTGCAAATTTAGTAATTCCACCTGAGAAAACAACTGATTAAACTCTCATATGATTCATTTAGCAAACTGAAAAACAAAACAAATCTTAAACAAATTATACAATGCTAATCAACATTCCAAGATAAATAAATCATTTTCATATAATAATAATTATGTTAAAATATGCTCCAATAATGCTATGTTTTCATACACGCCTAGAGGTCAAACTATGTTACACTGTCAGGAAATAAAATAGCAATTATGTATTATCATATTCTTAGATATACTAGACATAAAATACCAAAAACAAATAAAGTGTATAGGATAATAAATAAGGTTTTTATTAATGACTTCGGGAATCCCTATTTCCTTATAAATAAATATCTTGCTTAAAAATTCAAATAATAAAAAAACATAATATTGCAGAGAAGGGCAGCTTCACACATGAATTTCAAAGCCTGAAATTGTGCATCGTAACAACATCAATAAACCAGTAAATCACAGATTTCATCAGCATGAAACACTGTAATGATTATACAAAAGAAAACATTTAACTTATCTAAATACTTCTAATAAACTTACCTGCTGTCTTAGCATTTTTCATACATGTTTGTTCACCTGCTCGATCGATTGCCTGTCCAATCCCAGTATCGTTTGTTGTGATAGATAACCCAACTTCTGTGATCTCTTCTTGTGCACTAAGGTGTGCAATATCCAAACGTTTTAACTGGTTAATACAGAATGTTCCATATCTAGCATAATTTACCCTTATTGTAGCAAAACATAATGGTAGAGATTTGTCCCACACTTTAAATCTAAGATCAAAGTCATTAGTGCTGATTGAATATTGTAAAGTTGACGATCAAGAAGATTCAAATACTACCCAGAATTTAGGGAGTATTCCAAATTAACCATTTAGAGCATGTTCTTTTTGAGTTGTGTACATATGTTATCATTACTTGTAAAATTCCAGAGCTAATAATTTCTTCAAATCCGCTTCCTTTCACAAATTTACCAATAATGGCAAAGAAACCCATTGCTTGAAAATCGCAAGGATAAATATACCATGTTAAATGTGAAGATTGTTCCATTTAACGTTATATGCTTTCGTAGCAGCACCCATGTCTAGTGCTATATGGGTATATTGCATACCGTACTGATTAGCCAGCTGCCTTGATGTATAAAATAATTCAATGATCATGGAGTAATCAGTAGTGTGTCTCTGTTTAGGTGGTAGATATGTCATAGCAGTTAATTTTCTCTTCATAACATTCAGTTGAGTAATTGTCTATAACAATTATTTATCCACCCAACAAAAATAGGATGGATTTGATTAGAATGTTTCAGATATGGAAATATTTTCCAAAATGCTAACAGTTTTTGTGAGTATTCATAAGATTTATTTGTGTTGGTTGGAATAGAAACTGGGGCATTCATTATTTCAGGATTCGATTTAGTGTTTATTCTGACTGATGGTAGACCTTTTTCTACTTTCATTTTCATCACTTGAAGGTGTAGATGATGATGATTGATCACTATCCTCCATTATCTCACTTTCTGATGACTCAGAAGCACCACCCTCTGCAATATTTGGATCAGGTGGTATGGAGACAGACTCATGTAAAATTTACATAGACTCAGGTAAAATGAACACAGACTCTGGTAAATAACTGACAGTTTGTGAATTTTGATGATCAGAAGAATTATCAGAGTCATACACCCAATAACTTTCATCACTTTCATTACTTAATTCAATATCATTGTCACTATCATCATCAAATATTATGTCCAAAATTTCATCCATATAATAGTAAATTTTTATTTTTTTATACATTTTCAAAAAGTCATAAAACTCCAACTAAAAAAGATATCAACTAGCGGTTTGAAGTATGACATCAAAATTTTTTTCTAAAATCATATACCAAAACAACCCTAGGCCTCTAGCCCAATTTAACATAAATTTTTTTTATTGTTTTCAAATAGCGTTGGTACAAACTTGCACTGCTTTTTATAAAGAGCATTTTCCAAGATTGGTCATTAAAAGTTTGTTTATTATTGTTAGTAACGTTGTATGCTATTCAGTATAAAAGTTTAAAATCGAGTGAAATATTTCATGAATATGCAATAAAAATTAATATTTTTAAATCAATTTGTTTAGATTACAGTTATGTTATCTGTTTCTAATTTTTTTTTGTCCGTATTTAGAAATCATTTGATGCCCATCCCCGAATCGACAGTCAAGTGCGGCAATTAGCATGTATTGGAGATGGTGTGTGGGTGTCTATAAGGTTGGATAGTACATTACGCTTATACAATGCTCATTCGTTCCATCATTTGCAAGATGTTGATATACAACCATACGTCAGCAAAATGTTAGGTAATGTTTATAAAATGCCTTTGTTAAAAATTATTGATAGACTTTTGATGTATAGAATATTTATTGTTCCTGTTTTAGATCAATTTTTTTTGTTTGCATCTTTTATTCATTGTAATTTTTTGATAAATGTGCTAAACATTTTTTATTTTTAGTTTCATTTTGATTTTCCATTTTTGTTGGGTTGCTTAAAACTTCTTGCTTGAATTTTATGTGCATGAATATTAGGGTCTGTTAAATTGTTAACCACTTGTATTAAAATTGTTTTACTAAGCTCTTATTGAAGTTATTTTTTTTGGATGATATTGTATTTTTATTTTTAGTAAAAAGCACATGAAACTTGAAAATCAAAATATATTTTTTTTTCTCTGCTTATTGTTTAAGGGTAGAGTGAAAATCAGTATTTATTCTGTTAATTGTGTAAAAATTGCATTATGACCTTTAGTGAATTTCTGATTTGGGATACATTTATGTTTATGGTGAAACAAAAAAAAAAAGGCTTAATTTTCTACGTTTAGGAAAAAATATTTGAAACTTTATAATATATTATTATTTTTAGGAACTAGTAAATTTGGATTTTCATACGTACGAATTACAGCGCTGTTGCTGACTGATGATCGCCTATGGGTTGGTACTGGGAATGGAATAATTTTGTCTGTGCCTTTGGTGTCAGCACGTCCCACTAGAGAAAGTGATGGTGAAGTGCTATCAATCACTGAGTCAAAAAACAGTAATTCAAGTGGAGCATTGTTTATGCCATACTGCGCTATGGTAAGAATTTTTTTAATGAATTATTTCATGATGGTGAATTGAATCAATATCATCTACATTAGTTATTAAAATTACGCAAAATTCAGTGCATCAAAAATTTTCTGTAAGATTTTTTGTTGTACATGAACAACATGTATTTTACCTTTAACGCCAAAATTCTCTGCTTTTTTATTGTGACTTCTTTTTCAAAAATCTCCATAATATGGAGATTATATAGTGTTAGCACAAATTGAGTAATAAGTTTTGTATACATCTTTTCTGAGCAAGAATTTCAATTGATTTATTTTTATAGGTCCATGCACAACTATCATTCCATGGGCATCGAGATTCTGTTAAGTTTTTTGTGGCTGTTCCAGGCTCAGCAGCTAACGTAGAAGCTGCAAAAGCGTACTCTAATGCTGGTGCAAGACCTCCTAGTCCATCTAATTTTAGTCCTTCTAAAACAGTATCATCGAGTAGTCTATTGGTCATGAGTGGAGGGGAAGGTAAAATTTTCAATTTGTATTCTATTTTTGTTATTATTAATGTGAAAAAAATTAGTCTATTAATTAAGTTTTGTTTTACTCATTTTAATCTTCTACTTAATCTTTTATCATTATAACTATTTCCCAATTCTCACCCTTTATACACAACTAATAATGTTAAGTTCCTTTAAATTCTGTTGGCTCATGTATATCCTTTAATTTGCAACTTTCCAACAATCCCTTCCCATACAAAGGATTCTGGCATAATCTTTGATACAAAATTGATGTAAAAATCATATACAAAGGTAATTCACCCTGTGATTCCTTTATTTTTAGGTTATATTGATTTCCGGGTTGGAGATGAAGAAAAAGATGAAAATAAGCTGGAAGAAAATAAACAAAACATACCTTTGACTTCTCCTCGAGGAAGTGTCACTGTTGAAAGGGGTCATCTCCTTGTTTGGCAAGTTGGACAATAGAATAGTATGACATTCAACTGCATAATGTTTCTTTAATGTTCTTTGTGACTTCCTGCAACAGATAATGGTTGTCTTCCACATTCATTATGCAACTATGCTTCCATCAGCCTGTTAGACCATTTTATAAGGTCTATGAGCATTCTAGATTTTTTGTATGAGATATTTTTTTTGGAAAATTGAGTTTTTTGATAATTTTTACCAATAATAAAATATTTTTCTCATTGAAATTGAAGTATTGACTATAAACTAAAATAGCAATTTGCTTTTAAATGAGTTTTACTCATTTTATCCTTTTCTTTAACCTTTTAATAATAATAATGATGTAATTGTATAGATGTTAGATGTCTTTTACTAGAAATTGCTTGTGCAATGTTTATAGACTTATAAAATACGGGCTATATTTGAGAGACTGTATGTTCAAATACTATTGTTTTATGGTTTTTAAAGTATTGTACAGCCCAAGTGTAATGTTGAAATGAAATATATATATTGGTAATATATCTAACGATCCTTATTATGTTAAAGCATTATGAAAGTGTTAACCCTTTGCGCCCCATAGGCAAAATTCTAATGTATATGCTATATCTCAGCCATTTTTGAGATAAAGAAAAAAAATGGTCGTATCTTCTGTTGTACTAAGGTGTAGAAGTTCCGTGATGGTTCATTGTTTGGCTTATACCTTTGTCTCTTCAAAAAAAATAAGAGAAAGTAATCACCCCACACATATTCACACATCATATACTTTAAAAAAAAAACTTATAACAAATGAAAATAAAGTTCAAGAAATTTTGATTGTTCGGTGGCCATTTTTTTTTCAGTGTCTAGAAACTGTGAAAGCTGGTTACAAATCAATTCTAAATCTATGGCTGCCAAACTTCTCTGAAAAGAAATTTTACGGAGAATTCATTAAAATCCTTTTCACTTTATTGAAATGCCAGCAATTCCCAAGAGTGGGACGCAAAGGGTTAAGGTCAAGTAAACGTTTACTAAATTAGATTTATATTAAGGCTACAATAGTTATTCACCCTTATTCTGATATGTAATACTCTTAAATAAAGTGTAATGTTTTCCTATGGTATTTTACACATTTTTAAATCAAGCATTTTCATTGATCACCATTATGCCAACTGCCATCAAAAGAACAAAAAAAAAGACTTGGCGGAATGATATATATATTTTTAAAGATTTTCATTGGTTAGTTTTAACAATAATATCATTTTTGATTGGTTGCTTTTAAACAATTAAACAATTTAAAATATTATCATAAAATAATAGTTTAACATACTTTGTCAAGAAGGTTTAGCTCAAATGTTAAACGCTTAGCATGTGAGAGGTACAAGGGTTGATGCCCCAGTTCTCCAAATGTCTTTTTACTTCTTAAGATTTTTTAAATTCACCAAAATCTTGGTGGGTATACAGCTAGTTTATATGTATAATAGCATTGAATCGTTAGTTTATTATATCACTAAAATTGAGTTCTTCAAGAATAATCAAGCTATACAATATTCAAGCTATACAAGAGCATTTTTTTTTAAATTATTATTTTAAAAAATGTTATTACCGTGAGACATTACTTTATAGCTATTAAACATTTGATTTTATTAATGTTACAATTGGAATGCCCCTTAAAACACCATTTTTGTAAAATGATCCTCAGCAGATCTTGGCTTACTAAATATTTAGAAATAACCAAATGTACTGTTTTTTGAAAAAAAGAATTTTTGATGAAATTTTTAAATTTTCTGTCTCTGTGTTTCATAAAAGATTTGTTCATGTTCTTGAAATCTATAACAATGGATTCAACAAACAAAAATAATAAAGATATCATTTACTATAGATATAAAGTAAAAAACTAAAATAAGTTCAAAATCATTAGAAAACTTTCATAATAAAATTTTAATAGCTATGTTGCAATTGTTCTGCTTGAACTATTTTTGTAGAGAATATGGCTGTAGTTATATGATTTATTTAATATCTAACTTTAATTTTTCCAACAAACTTATTCCTTTCATATATTTTTTAAACATTTTATTTTTATTTGAATGAACTTTCATATTAGAGTAAATTTAATTGAAGCAATTTTTATTTGTACATTGTTTTTTTATTTGCTGGAGTTATCATTATATTTGCTGTATATATTTTTGTTTCTTGTTTTCCTTTCTTAGAGTGCTTTATGCATGTAATATAAATAACGAATATATATATATATATAACTTATTATTCCCATTGTTGTAGCAAATTTTTGCATTGTTCTAAATTTATATGAAATTTCCCTCTCTTTGTTAATGGTAAAAATCCCTCTTTTTTCGTGGTAAATCATTATTGAAATGTTTTTCCCTATGGACATTTTATATGGAATAATGAAATTTGAATGTCAATAAGAAATTAACAAAAAGCTTACAGATTAAAGTTTTAGCCCTGATTGTATTTCTACTCATTTTCGAAAATCAAGCTCAGTTAGAAAAATTAAAAGTGCTTTGCTTTAAATTTGACTGTGCAATTTAAATACTATGATTTTTATGTCATCTACAAAAGCTGTAAAAGCTGATTGTTTTCATATAGCAATAGCACTTTGAAAAAAACATCAAATGTTTCATTTTCATTATTTTGATTGTATAAGTATATTTTATTGTATAAGGTGAAAAATGATTTTGAGGAAATACTCCTACATTTCCATCGAAAAAAATTTTTTTCTAGAAACAAAAAAACGTAACGATTGGTAACGATTTTTTTTAAGATTATAATGTGTTGTCATAAATCCAATAATGTATTATAATTTTAACCATGCTATGATATAGCCGTGTTTAATCTTTTAATGTATAAGGTCGTGTATAACGATAATCAATTATAAATATAGAATTTTTCAAGATGAACAACAAATGCATACGCCCAGCAAGGAATGATATACACCCAGCCAGGAACTATATATACACCCAGCAAGGAACTGTATATGCACCCATCAAGGAACTATATATACACTCAGCAAGGATATAACTTTATTTATATTGATTTGCTATGCCAGACAAGTTAATGATGTCTTGTTTTTGTTATAAATTATAAATAAGAGTTTTTTTTGCTTATTTTTTATGTTACCATATTAGGAAAATGTTTTCATTGATAAATGGATTATTTTGCAGAACGAAATCAATCGCATTTATTACTTTTTTGTGACAACCTTACATATGTGCAAAAGATAATTTTTATTTTATTGGCAGGAAAACATAGATTTCTGAATACAACACTTTTCTTCCCTTTAATAACATAGCTTTTTTTTTAATTCATTATTAATGAAAATTCACCAAAAAACTGCTACGTAAAAAATATATCATAAACAAAACAACTTCTTTAAGTAGCATTTTTAAAGAGAATATCTGCAAAATTTTTATATTTGTGGTTTAACTTCTGTTGTTGTAACCTTGGATATGCATTAAATTGCATAATTATAAAGTTAGACTCAAGCTAAGCAGTTATAATAATTACTTAATAGGCTTAAATGCAAATATTTTATCAAATAATTAACCCCCTTCCTTTTTATACCCCCTTCTTTTCTATACCCCCTTCCTTTTTTTATA
>JAUZNK010004796.1:0-10259 GCA_035046665.1 Euphysa ruthae | reverse complement strand
TGTATGTGTGTGTGTATACATATATACTAATATAATACTAATATTTTTGAGGATATAATAATATATCAATTCGAATGTATCACGAGAAGTTTCTATAAAGTTGTATAGATAAAAATCCACACCCTTATCACTAGATTTTTATGTTTGGAGAATAATTTCGTAGCAAACCACCATTCGATCCGCTTAGTGGTTATAAGCACCCAAAAGTATCTTTTTTCTCGGGAATTTTTATAGGGTTTTGCTTTTGCTGCGCCAATCAAAAGTTTTTGACACTTACCTACAGTATATGGCACTTAGGAAAAATATTCACTCAAGGACACGATTTAGTTCTAGCAGTTATATTTCTTTTGTTGTCTAAAGTTTATTAAAACAAATTTTTTTAAAGGTAATCAAGTGAAGGCTTAAGTCTTAAACAATGTTTCAGTATAGTACTTGGGATAACCGAACTTTAAAAACAATTTTACGTAAAAAAAGTCGGTGTTATGCTTTATAAATCTTGATTAATTTAATTTATTTAATTAATTTACAAAACCTATCTTTAAATATTTTATTCTAAATATTTCTAATCGCTTTTATTTTTGCAAAAAAATATGCTTAACATCAAACCATAGATATACCCATAGTGTCCAGAAAATAAACTTTTTGAAATGAAAATAGAATGGAACATATTCTGCTAAATATTATGTTGCTCCTCGTTATAGAACATACAATCATATTTGTATTTATGTTGAATTTTATAATATCATACAGATGTTTCTATTTCGGTCGTTTTGATGACTATTCTATCAAACATGTTATAGTGCATACAAAGCAGTAGAGGAAAAAATGAATTGTATGAAATGAAATGTCAGGAAGGGATTTTCTTATTCGTTGCTCACCCAAGAAAATAATCTCTCAATCCTTAACTCAAAGGGATTGGAAAAAATGTTTAGTGCATTATAATTTTATGGAAAGAACTATATAAATATAAATATATCAACTTTTAAGAAAACGTTTTGAAAAATTATTCTTTTTCTTTGCGGGTTAACAATAAGTGACCACTCCTCTAACATGACAAACCCAATTATTTTGACGTTTAGTTGGGGATGGCGATCTAAAATGTATATTATGATAAATTTAAATCCTTATTCCTCATTGAAAAATTAAAAAGCTTTTAAAGCTAAAAAACTAAAATCTTAGAAGTCATATTTATGGAAATTAATCGAAGTAAATTTTTTATATGGTTCGAATTTTTTTGATTGGCCATCCGATTAGATACTTTCATAAAGTGAATAAAGGAAAATAATCTATAATACATTAATAATAATTAAAGTACACGATTGGTGGAAAGAACAACTCTGTATATACATTAAAATACATATGCAACAACTAAGATTTTATAAAGATATTTTGCCTAGCTACCGATAAAGAAGGCACCAAAATTCTAAGCTAGTTAAAATTATCAAGGGCCCTTTCAACAAAGTCTCTCCGATCTATTTTTAACTCATTATCAACTCATTTACAGAACACAATAGATTCTTATTAGACTTACTGAAATCGTTAACCTACGTCCTAATGAGCTAAATGTTAGCACGAGACATCCATTTTAGTTTAATGAAAGCTTTTGCCCGATATGTTGTGTTTTTCTGTATTAAAAGTTATGTACAAATTTCTATCTAATAAACTTAATTTTAGAACGTTTAAAAATTCTCACGGATGTGAGAATAAAATTTTATTACCTGTGCTTAAAATGGTGTCAATGATGTTACTTTATGTTTGAATTGAGTTCTTCTTATTAGCTGAGTGTGTTAAATCCTTAACAAAAAACGGTTTATTTTCATACGATTCAGTCTTTGTTGAAATAACTCATGTCTCCAAGAAATGCAATTACGTTCGACAGGAAAACTACTACTCTTTAAAAATCTTATCACTTAAATTACGATATCCGGATAGTTGTCCCCGGGATAGCTCACCCTTAGAGATTTGTCTCCCCTGCATGCAAGTGCTAATTAAAAAATTGCTTTTGAAATCAATCAGTAATTTTTTTGACGATAAGCCTATGCGTTTATTTATCAAATCAAAGAATTTATATATTTTTGAAAAAACAACAACACTCATTGCTAAGAATGGAATGGTTTAGAAAATGTGTTTATTATTTTTCTATTTTTTGTCTTTTCGTTATTTTAACATTTTATCAAAAAAAAAAAAAAAGATTGATTGATTGATTGATTGATTGAATGTTAAGAAGAGTAGCTAATCTTTAAAGTGAGCAGATTCTTTTCCAGATTCTAATTATTATTCTATTATTTTATCTATTAAATCTATTATACATATACCTATTATTCTAACAATTAAAGGAATTGTAAAAAAGGCAGAAATTTTCTTCAACCATATAAAGTATCGAAAATAAGATTATACAGTCTGCTTGAAATGCTAACCTATTTTAATTTTAATTTATTTGTCGGCATTTCTCATCAGTAGTTGCTGAGTTACTGTGTGGAGGTACATGTAATATATTTCAAGTTACCTGGTTGGTTGTAGAGTTTGTAATAAAAGTAAAAGTCTGAACTTAAAATCTTAAATGCATAGTGTAATAGAAACAGTAGCAGTACGTTAGAGCAAAGGTCAAAGGCTGTTATATCTAGAAAACACCGTCTATGAAAAATTTATTTTATATTTCTAACATTCATCACCAAATATACGGTTTTAACTATGATACTTTTATGCCCGACCCTTTTATTGTGTTTTGTGAAAATACTTGACTTTTAAAGCAATTTTTTAAACAAACACTAGCATAGAGACCTAGTATCTCTGTGCGAGCTGTGGGAACTGTAATGAAATTATCTATAAGCAGATAAGTTTTTACTTTCCCTACTGGTTTTTTAATGTTTTCATGCATAAATAATAAAACTTGCTTGAAGCTTAAAGTACTCAAAGTAATTCCAATGAAGTAAAAACGTCGCAATTGTTTTTTCTTTTTTTTTTCTTTGTCTTTTGAAGTTATTGCTTACCGAATATTTATCCAGATTTAATTTTTTGGCATGATAATATATAGAATGATTATTTATATAGGATAGCTACTTCAGTGAGTTTCATTTTTATTAATGTGGGTCCTGTTCTTAGCAGTGGTTTAATTTAAAGCTCCCATTTGTGCTATGGCAACAATTGATAACGAATTTTTTTTTTTTATGCTAACGAAAAATTTTTTGTTTTACCCCTAAGCCACACTGCCAAACTAGCATGATTAGTTAAAAAAGAATAGTAGAAAAAAGCAACAGTCAAGAACTATCTATCACGCACGATAAAGTTAGTACAGGTTATGATTGCGTACCTGGCAAATTATCATGCTTTGAAAGATTCAGCGTTTTGTTGTAAAGGAGCAATCGGCAATATAAAGTAGTGGTTTCACAATGGGAATACAGTCAACCTCCAGTAACGAAAACACCGGTTGAGCCGAACCTTTATTATCTCGAATTATTTTGTCCTGTCACTTGAGCATTCCATGTTTCCTAATAAAAACTATCGGTTAACTCGAATATCGGGCAACTTGAACATTTGTTATCTCGAACTATATTTTAGCCACACGTATTTTAATCTCTTCGGATATCTTGAAATTTTACTTCGAAAAAAGAAATTACAAAATCTAATAAAATATAATTTAAAATTTTTCTACTTTAATTAATTCTCGACAAATTTGTCTGTCCTGATACAGTCAATTTGCAAGGGACTTGCATGCCATCTCTATCGCCAAGATTACACATTTTGCCAATGATTTTGCCAGAAACGAAGCAGGGTGGAGTGGTAAAATGGCATCCTGGATTATCTGAGATTTATCGCACTGGCCATCAGTTATCCATGATTATCTTATCAATCAGTTATAGTTTTGGATAGATTTTTTCTTTGTTGCTATATAGTTAGTTATTCGCATGCTGTCGGTTGCCACCACTCTTTATCAAAGAAATAAAGCTGGCTGGTTAAAAGAGGACACTGAAAAAAAAAGATATGGAAGAGTGATAGTGAGCTTATTATCTTTGGTGACTCAATTGCTAAAGGTGTCAGTTATCATCACAAAATTGTGACGTGAATGGAGATTATTTGAATGCTGGTGTAGGAAGAGATAATGTAGAAAATGTTTTTTGATGCGTGAAGAGCACTCGATTCAATAACAACATTTGGTCGATTGTTATTCACTGTGGAGCAAATAGTTTGAGTGATCATTCGCCGGAAAATTGTTACTAGACCTGTTTACTCTCTGACTTTTTTGAAGTGTTCTGATCAGATAATAAAATAATAATGAATCAAAATATAAATATGAAAAAAATAAAGTTAAAACATTATTTCCATGTCATTTCACTATTTTTAACTTTGTTTTTTTGTGTTTTGGGCATAAAAGTAAGAGCTTGAAAGATGTTAATTTCGTATACATTTAAAATTTTCATTTCATTAAACAGTTTTTGAGTGAGTGGTTTTGAGAGAGTGGAGCGGTTTTGATAATTGATCAAACGAACAGCGTGTTTCTAGTTATGATTTACGAGTGCTGGCACAGGCTATGCTCCCATAATTTAAATAACTGTCGACAAATGCCGAATCAATCTGTTTTAGTAGTGATTTATTGTGGAGGATACTTTTGAAATTTTAGCTTTCCAGTTTAGATTTTCGTCAATCATTATACCAAGAAACTTTGTTACATAATCTCTTTTAATAATTACTTTATCTAAGCTTAAGATCGGTAGATCATTTGTGGTGAAATTTTTATTTTTGTTATGATGAAAAAATGTAAACTTTGTTTTTTTGACGTTTACAGATAGTTTGTTCGCCTTAAACCAGGTTGAAATAATATTCAGCTCATTACTCATTTTTGCGAATAAGTCATCTAAATTTTTTTCAGATAAAAAGAAATTTGTGTCGTCAGCAAACATTAATGTTGATAATTTAGAAGATGCGGTATGTAAATCGTTTACATAGATTAAAAAGAACAATAGACCTAGAATGAATCCTTGAGGAACCCCACATATGATATCACAAAACTCAGTAAAACTGTTATTGACATAACAGATGAATTGTTTTCTGTTTGCTAGATAACTTTTAATTTAATCCATTTATGTGTGGTTTCCCTGATGCCGTACGATTCAAGTTTTTTTAGTAAAATATAATGGTTTACAGTGTCAAATGCCTTTGATAGATCAATAAAGACTCCTACTGTCATTTCCTTTTTAGCAAAAGCATTAGTTATTTCATTTACCAGTTGCATTATTGCATGCTTAGTGGATGTGTTCTTTTGGAATGTTTTTTGAAAAATAAATCCTTTTATTTAAAAAAAGAGAAAATTCTATTGTAAGTAATTCTTCCGAGAATTTTAGAGAATATGAAATGGGTCTATAGTTACCTACGAATGAAGTATCACCAGATTTAAATATAGGGGTTACTTTTGCTACTTTTAGAAAGTCAGGAAACACTCCTTTGCTTATCGAGTTTTTACAAATTTTAAAAATAGGGATTTTTATTTCGTCGTATATATCAATTATTATATTTCCAATTATCCACACCGCAAGCCTTGTTTCTTTGCAGTAATTTGAACGCTGATTCAAATTCTTCAAAAGTAAGTTCAGAGTCTTTAATAAACTCTTGATTTCTTGTTAAATAACTTTCAAATGATTTATTTACAGCTGGTATTTTTTTTGCTAGATTGCTTCCAACATTTGAAAAAAACTCATTAAATTCGGTTGCTATTTCACTACTGTCATAAGTGTTTCCATTTTTTGTTTTTGACACATTAGCGAGGTCGTTTTCTTTTAACTTTAAATTTCCGGTGATCTTTTTCATTTATTTCCACGTATTTTTTGGATAATTTTTTATGTTTTTCAATTTGACATAAGTAGTATGATTTTTTTTCTCTTTTTTTCACTTTTTCAAAGAGATTTTTGTAGTTTTTATACTTTTTTTCTGAACTGTCTGTTTTTTGTTTTAAAAAGTTATTATAAAGTTTCTGTTTTTTTTTTTTTGAAGATTTTCTCATACCGTTTGTCATCCATGGTGACATTAAGTCCTTATTCTTAACAATAACTTTTTTTTTTTGGAAAATTTAAATCATATAGGGTAGTAAGTTTATCTGAAAAATTTTTAAACGTATTGTTGGTACTTGCAAGAAGTCAAGTCAAGAAGTCAAGAAGACCCCAATCTAGCTTTTTGAGATCAGCTCTATCTTTTTTGCCGTGTTATATTTATATTTGCTTACATTAAAGTATCTAAGTAGTAAAGCTGAAAAATTCAATTGTTGAATGGGACATGACTAGTTGAACTTTCAAAAATATAATTTTCAAAGACAGCATAGCCTGAAGCGAAAGTTGGAATTTTTGAATCTTTCATTATATGGGCACGTTAAAAAGCTGGATTATTTATTTTTGATTTGAGTCAAAGATTTGATGTTTCGCTCTCACTTATTTTACATATATTTTACATACATTCTGGATTAATTCTGTGTGCTATGAACTGCCACTGGTGTTCTCTTATCCATAACATGCTGTTGCCGGTAAATATCTCTCAAAGAGTTTTGAAATATTCAACTACGAGAATTATAGTTTTCGCCACAGAAATCTTTATCGAGACACCGTCATCAATTAAAGCGCAATGCTAACGCAGGTCACAATATAAAAACCATAAAAGAAAGCTTTGGTAGCTATTTAACCTATTGGTGGAGTAACTTTTGTTTCAAAATTGTGGACAGGAAGAGTTTCTGATAAAGAAATAACTTCAAAATCTGTTTCGATTGAATTGTTAGAGAAGGGGGATAATGTTATGGCAGACCGTGGCTTTTATATAGCAAATATTTTTCCTGATGGCATATATTCAGTATTTCAAAGGTAGTTGATCACATTAAAAAACTAATAAAACATATTAAACTGCCCGTATTGATGATGTTCAAATTCATATCGAGCGAGCTATCGGTAGAATTAAAAGTTTCCACATACTAGATAACACATCAGAAAGTTATTTATGCTAGTAGCTTTCCTTCCTGTTACTTTAGTTATTGAGTCCACGTTTTGTTTTTACATTCCATTACCCTATAGAAACATTTGTTGCCCAATTATGAGCATGAGAAGATACACCACATACCAATTACATTTTAATGCAGTGCTACAAATACAACATTCAACAAAAACAGGTATACACCCTTTTGTTAAATTGTGCTTTTAAAATTCTTTTTCTCACAAAAAAGGTTTGAAAATGAACACCTTTTAAAAAGAAACTCCTATAAAATCTTATAAAATAAACGATTCCAAATTCATTATTTGTATTTTAACCATCCACCATGTTGATAATGAAACCTCTTTGCATTGACCTAGAAATGGTTCAGCAACAAGAGCACGAAGATAAAAATGCTTGATTTCTGATAGTATTTTCTACCCAAAACTCTCATTGAAAATTACAGTCTCAACATGTAGCGGTAACTTATTTCCAAACCACACAACAAAGTCTACTCGTTTTAGTTTTGAACAAAGTAACTATCCTTGTATTTGATAATAATAAGGATGTAAAACCTTTAAAAATATGGAATCCAGACATTTTTTTTTGTTTTAACTATTTATCTTTTTGAACTACCTCAATTTTCATATTAAATTTTGAAGAGAAGCATTTGATTTCAAAACCCCATGTTTCATAGTTAACTTTTCCAACAGAAGGTCGTCATTGTATACTGTGGTGTCATTGAGAATGTCATCAAAAATGCGAACTTACTCGCAATCTACTATCAATCTAAATCTTTGGAAATCACTAAAAAGTACGAGAATCTAAAAAAAAGAATGTCCTTCTAATCCGGTTTTTGATAAAACGACGCAATAAAATTATTTTTGATCGATCTTTTTTCTATGTCCTTCCAAGATCATCACATATTTATAACAATGAAATTGCTTTAAAGCTATATGGTACTTTGAAATTAAATAGATCACGACTGTTTGATGACATACCATTTAGGTTTGTTAAAGGTAGACGTGTTTCTATTATAAAGTCACTTACTCAACTTATAAATCTTTCAATCAGGTCTGCAAAATTGCCAAAATCATTCCTTTATTTAAAAAAGGGATCACATGTAGAGCAATAAACTGCAGTGAAATATCTTTATTAAAATTTTTGCAAAAGCCATTGCTGGTCAAATTAAGGAATTCCATTAAAAATAGGAAATTATTTATAAATTTCAATCAGGATTTCATAAAGGGTTCCTTTTTTCATATCTTTATGACAAAATAGCAAAAGGTTTTGAAAAGTAATATTAAACCGAAATGAGTCCTACTGATTTATTAAAAACTTTTGACACTACGCATGTTTTATTTTTATAAGAAACCAAGCAAGGGTCTAGTAGGTTAGTAGTAGGTTAGTAGTAGGTTAGTAGTAGGTTAGTAGTAGGTTAGTAGTAGTTTAGTAGTAGGTCAGTAGTAGGTTAGTAGTAGGTTAGTAGTAGGTTAGAATTAGGTTAGTAGTAGGTTAGTAGTAGGTCAGTAGTAGGTCAGTAGTAGGTTAGTAATAGGTTAGGTTTCTTAATTTTTTTTCCAGGATTATAATACCAAAAGTTTCTTACGTGGTTTCTAAAGAACAAAGGGGGATTTCGATTTCAATTTCGAATCACATTCGTATTAACCTTTAAAATAAGAATTAATCGTAGTATTGTATTTTAAGCATTTTTGTTGATGTATGGAGGTGGGTAGATTGCGATTCACAGTGCATATGCAACCTCAAACTCCCCAATAGTTTCTGAATCTTAAATAGCAGATTTAAGGCAAAAATCTATAAAAAATCATTAAATGATTGAATATTGAAATTTAATATCCCTCAGGAATTAATCTTGGGCCCTTTTTTTGTTTTTCCTCAATATTAATGACATGAAATGTGCAATAGATTGTGGATTACTTTTTTACGCAGCTGATTACTTTTTATTTCTTTAAAAATTATAAAGCTGATTTTTGAAAAAAAAAACTTTTCCAACCTTTGCTCATAACAAAATAATCGTGTGCTTCGAAATTAATGTGACTAAATGAAGCATTTATTAATTGTAAACAAAAGTGAAAAAAACAGGCACGTTGAACATGAATTACAAAAGGGCATGTTTTAAACAATATACCTTGGTTTATATATATATATATAAAAAAAAAAAAAAAATTAACACCAGCTTCAAAACGTTCTTTATGCAGCGCATTGATTTAACATCATTTTGGTTTTGCATAATTTGTCTGGTATTTAGGCCTTAATAACCGTTTGAAGGTTGCTTGGAAATTGTAGCTACAAAAAATTTAGTAAATTTTTTCATAAACTTAGGTAACCGTCCACACATAAGTTTTGAACAGTACAGAGCAATAGCTTGGCTTCATGTGGATATGAAGGTGAACTGGTGCATTGCTGCAAATGCATTTAAAGTCTAGGGTAAGCCTAATCTAAAGTATTTGACTTTTAAAGTTTTTGCGAAAGTAGAAGAATGCGTTAGTGTAACAGTATTTTAACGCTGGATGCACACTACAGAAGATTTACTGTAGGAAAATTGTCTGTCATGAAAAGGCTCTTTTATATTGAACAATCTTTATTTTATTTAATGAAATAAAAACTACAAACAAACTAGAATAAATTTTTTTTTATCTCGTTGGACCTAATACGAAGATTTAATATATATTGACTATAATAGGGGTTATGTGGCAAAACTGAAGATATAGCCATTTGCTATTTTTACGATGCAAAATATAATCCTTTCTATCTATGTATCTTCTTTTAAGAGCTGAAAAGCCTCGAAATAATTCAGCATTTAAAAGCTTGATTCTATAGCAAACATGTCTATTTTCCAAAGCTAGGGCAGCCATAAGAAAAACTTCATATTGTGATTTTACCAGATTAAATGAGATTTCAAGCTATACTCAATTCTTTACAGAGTAAACATTCAGGATACTTTTTGTTGTGTTTCTTAACTAAATGCTTTAGTTGGTTTTGTACGTCACATGGTTTCATTTCTATGTCGAATGCGAGGGTCTCATTGAAAGAGCTCCTTGAAACTGTATGCACCACTTGCAGTATAGCAGATCGCAAGTTGTCATTTCTTTGGAAATAATTTAAATTGCAGGTTGTGCTATCTTTTGGGACTAAATTTGAACTTTCTTCGATTGGAACTTGATGATAAGATTTTTTTTCTACAACGCTGTGATCATACAAATCAGTAACCATATTGGTCTAAAAAATATATAAAGAATGCCGCAATGGTATTTGAAATCACAATCGTCTACTTATTACTGGACTGGAAAACAACT
>JAUZNK010004795.1:0-10260 GCA_035046665.1 Euphysa ruthae | reverse complement strand
ATATGTTACTACTAATTCTACCCAACGCACTTAATTTTCTACTGGCTTTCTTGCAAATATCCGATATTTGTGTATTATCCTCTGGATTCCCAACACAACCACATGTCAATGAATACGCAAGACACTGTTGACTTAACTGAGAGTTTGAACATTAAAAACTTCAAAATAAATACCTCTTTCAGTCTTTTGTTAGCAGAGTCACTCACTTTTTCATTTGAAGATTCAATTGCTTCTAACAGATGCTTTTCCTAAATTCAATAAAACACTCTTCAGTCTATATCAAGCATGGAGTTAAATAACATTGAAGTAATACCCCGTAAATTTTTACATTCCAAACATTTCAAGAAAATGTCAAACCAACAAAATATCTAATGAACAAAAAAACTCTTTCGATTAATTTACCAATGCCACAAAAACAATTTGAGGCCCAAAAACAACAAAATAAAAAAGCTTTAATTTAACTCAATAGGTATTCTGCAAGTTTTCACCATGTGGCAATGTTCAAACTTGAACATTACAAAGCAAATGTGTCAACGAACAAGGCCCCATTGTGAAAAATAACAATATGATACATTAATTGGTAATTTAAAGCTTAATGAATAATGATTAAGAAACTTTACCTCTGCCATTAATTGGAGTCGCTTTTTATCTGCTTTCAATACCATTTCAACAGCAGGTGTCTCATCAACTTGGATATCTTAAATAAAATAAAAACTAGCTATTACATGTTATGCTTATATCAAAGCTCTTAACCTGAAAAAATGAAATTGTAGTAACATTTTAACATCATACTTCTCCATCACAGAAGAAATTTCAACATTTTGACAAATTTGAATTACAAGAAAAAGGAGGATTTTTATGAAATCTAGTTAATTAAGGAAATACCTTCTAAAATTCTGTAACACAGCAATTAAAGACGTATGGATATATGTGACAAAGGATGTAACACATGGTCTTACAACTTCATGTTAATAAATAAAATTGATGTTCGCTAAATGTTATTGTAAAAAAAAACGTAACTACAAAAATATTTTTGAAAAGCATAACACTTTCCGGAAATGTGAATTGCAGAGCAGTTCATAAAATCTACCTTCAACTGATTAATTTTTTCGAAATTTGATGCCTTATTTAAGGCTAGATTTTTATCAATCTTTGAGGTAATTTAAATTTCTGAGGCAATACTTCTAGCTGTTTACCTCTTTCGTTTTTTAATCTAATCACTCACAAAATAATTCTGAAAATAAGCAAAATTTAGCTGACTAACAAAGTCTGGAGTTATGAGTTGTTAAAATTTAACCCTTTGAAAAAAATGGAATCAGGGTTTAAAACAGCATTGACAATTGCAAAAATATTTAAAGAAAAAATTACTGAGAAAAAAAAATTTTATTTTTTTGGAGAATTAGCCTGTTCTGAAATTCAATAAGTTAAATTAAATAAGTGGTGTAAACTACCTTGTTCACACAAGAGTATGTCAATATTTGGTGGAATTGCCAACTTTCTTCTTGCCATATGCACCAACAAAGTTGTCTTTCCCATTCTGCAATATAAAACATTATAGGCATAAAATATCTGAACTGTTTTTGATTAATAGGTGATGCGTAAATTAGTTTTAGTGCAAATAAATTTAGTGCATTTAAATAAAATTATATTTTTTCAGCCGAGAGAACTAGAAGTGAACCACCCTCTTTTGTAACGAAACATACTAAATTTGTACGTACTAAAATATATCTTGAATATACGAAATTTACAAAAATTGTAAATTGAACTTGAGCAATTTTTTTTTAATGTTAATCTGTGAAAAATGATTAGGGAAACGGTGAATTTATGAACAGCAAAAGTAAGAACTTTTTTAAACTTATATTTTTAGTTATGTGCAGTAGAAGTCAGTAATGACCAACGCATGAGAAAATAAGCTTAAAGGTATCTCTAGCCATTTTCGCAAGCTCTACTCAGTGATAAATCCTGGAGCATGATATTTCTTTCTCTTAAAACTTAACGCACATTATGATTTTTGAAAATTATTCTTCAGATTTAAGTATAGGCTGGCAATCAATGATCTTTATTCTATGCATATTTCTAATAAAATAAAATTCGCTAACCAAGAACAAAATTTTTTAGTGTGAAACAGAAAGTAAATAAGAGGAAATAATATATTTGAGAACCAAAAGGTGAAAAAGGAAAAATGCATTAAAGGGTTTTATGGAAAAAGGCTTAAGCTCTAAATGACAAAAACCATTTCTCATCCCAACAGTAGGAAGATCATAATCCAAATCAGCTGCCATTTCAACCTTATCAAAAGCATTGTATGTATTCCCTAAGGATGAGTAAAAATTAGTATCATCTGCATATATAGCAAGTTTGCTATCAGCCAGACCATTAATGAAAATTAGAAAAAGAACAAAACCCTGACACAAGAATTCACAGAGTAACAGCTCGAAGAGTGGCCATCAAGAACCACCTTGATTTTTCTATCGGACAAAAAAGACTTAATATTTGATATATTTGAATGATATTCAAAACTTGACTAGATACCATATGACTTTATGTTATGGAGAATTCCAGCATGACATACCTTGTCAAATGCCTTAGAGATGTTCAGTTCAACTGGCTTGGTCTCACCACAAGCATCTAGAGTAAGGTAGACAGGTTCACATATGACAGTCAGACCATCAGCAGTGGCCCTGCCAGAACGAAAACCATACTGATGATCAATAAGCAGATTGAATGACTTTAATAAGTGACAAGTAACGCATGAATTAATCGATGATTCAAAGACCTTACTTATGATTGGAAGGAGACTGATAGGGCGGTAATTATGAGAATCAAATTGCTCTCCAGAATTTTTGAATACTGGGACAAAAGATGCCAACTTCCAGAAAGAAGGAAAACAGGATTTTGCAACACATTTCTTAAACAAACTGCAATGAATCTAGTTCAGCGCCATTACCTTTCAAAAGATCAACAGTAGCAATAACATTAACAGAGTCAAGTTAGTGAAAAATGACATGATTTTGGAATCTGAATTTAGTCCAAGTTTAGACTTGCTTGGCCCAAAAGCCTCCTAAAAATATTTTAACAGGTGATAATTTAACTGTAAAGATGCATTTAATGTGTCTATCTTCAGAAGTTGACAAAAAAAAAAAAAAACTTTTTTGACTAATGGACTCTTGGAACAATATATTTTATAAATAATCTGGAAATCTCGAAAAAATATAAGCTATAATTTATATAGAAACAAAAAAAGTTCAAACACAGTTTAATAAAGTCTAAAATCTAAATCTGTTAGGTATTTTATAAGAGCTATAAGGATCAACAATTTTTTCTGATATCATAAAAAATGACACGATTTCACTTCATGCAAAATTTTAAAAAAACAAAAAAACCAAGAAGGGATAAAAAAATATGTACAGATAAAATTTTAAGATGTTGTTTTTAGGCTGGGGACTGGGCTTGATAAAATTTTTTTAAATATCTAAAAAATAAAAGCAATCATAAATATTACTTTCAAGCGTTATGCAAAACTTCAGAAAAGTTGAAAAAAAAATGGAAAAAAATTATTTAAAAATATCAAATTCAACTAAATTGAGGCCCAGTGAATGAGAATTTTTGGCAAGTAGACACATGATCAAAATATTTCTCCTATAATCCTTTAAATTCATGAAAAATTTTTAAAAAGGTTAATGAGCAGATTTTGATAAAATTCCAAAAATGTTGTTTTTAGGCCAAAAAAAACCGTTTCGACTCCTGAGAACATTGTTTTGGATCCAGAGGACTGGTACACAATAATACTTTCAAAATAGCTGAGATACTTGATTTATTAGAAATACTGTTTTCTATTGTAACCCAAAATTTCAGCTTAATCAAAGTGTAACTTCTGGGTAAGAGTCAAGAAACACAAATTTTTGTCGTTTTCAGGTCATAAATCAGACCTAGGCCCTCGAACTAGAATTTTGACAAGTGGTCAAATAGGTCGAAAAAATCGTTCTTTGGTTCTTAAGTTTCATGCAAATTTTTGAAAAAAGCCAATAAATTAATTTTGATAAAATTTCAAAATGAGATGCCCATTGGCAAAACTAGTAATCAATTAAACTATTACTGCATTACTTTAATACAATTACATCATTATTTAAAACCAAACATTGTGATTGGTCAAGAGCATTTTGGACCATAACAGATTAGAGTTAAGATTTATCCCCACTAACAATTATAATTATCCAACAAATCATTATTAGACATTTTAGGTCTTTGTCGGCAACTAAAAAAAAAAAAAACAAAAATTTTTCTAAAAAAATTAGGCTCTGTCACACCATCTAACATATCACCCTGTAGCTTTGTGAAAATGATCAGAAAAATCATTAAAACCGTTTTAGGGGGAAAAGTCCGATCCGACCCACAGACAGACAGACAGGCATGGATTTATAGGACTTTTTTCTCATCTGCGGTCGAAAAAATTGTCACTACTAAAAATAATTAGCTTACATAGCAAACTAAACAGAGACCTATGCAAGCTCTGATATATGACCATTCTTACCCATTCGGTCCAACTAAACCATAGCGACGACCTTGGGAAATATTTAGCGAAGCATTTAAGAAAAGGTCTTTACCACGTGCTGCTATACTAAATTTATCAATCTAAAAGCATAAAGAAGTAATAATAGAGACAGTGACGAGATACATGATTCACAAAATTTCCAAGTATTTGTATTTGCTTAACAAATCAGGCCCATACAAATTTTTTCCAAGGAATTTATAATCAACAATTTGAAACACAAATTTAGACATTCTATACCTTCAAATAGACTAAAATTTCTGAAAATTAAGTATTATGAATTTTTTGATAAGCAAATATGTATAACTTTACTGGTTTAGATGATGGGAACAATAAAAACTGATCTTTGTGAATGTGCACAGTTTAAAAATCCTTGCAAGTTTCATCAATCTAAATTCTGAACTTTCTTATTATTACAGATCTAAAGTTTGTTTACAATATGTTTTGATATTTCAAGAAAAATACTTAGACATATAACAAATATATTCCAGCATATCATGATGGTAAAAGTTAACAAGAAGTGCGAGTTTGGACCCAAGCTTTTCAAAAACAAATAAAAGCAGATACATATAATTAATTGTTTGCCTTGTTTACTCAAAAATCGGGCTAGCAAGAAGTGTTATAGAAAGCCATTATTGTCACATCATTTTTTTCACTAACCTAACACTTCATGCAGCAAATTACAAAATACAAACGAATGAATCTAAAGAAAAATTATGACTTTAGCCTTATATACCCAAAATTTAGAAGTATGAATTTTCAGGAAAATCCGGAAAACTTTTTGCTTCATCATGTCATGAAAAACTGATAAATATACAAATAACACAGTATTCATAGGACATTCACTGTTTATGTCTAATTATCAAAATGTGTTATTTACTGATACTAATAATTTATAACATTTCTTTTTAAATATTCACCACACCCATCAATTTTTTTTTTAGAAACAAAATCCATTACAGCATGTGAATTTTACAAATTGCTAGATAAAATATAAATTTCCCTTAAGTATTTAAGACTAAACTAAACCAAGTGACAAAATAATTAATGTTTACTTTAATATCAGTAGAATTTTCAAGCATTGCCCCTTTGGCTGAAGATTGTTGTTGAGACAAAGAAAACTGAGAATCTTCTCCTTCCATCTCAGCAGTTTGCGCTTCATACTTTGCCTAGACAAAATTTACTGGTTTCACTTTTCCAATAAAAGTTAAAATATCATTAAAATCAAAAATTCTAAAGAAACACATTAAACATTAAACATATACAGTAAACATTAAAATAAACCTAAATTCTAAATTCGCAAATTAAAATATGACCAAATTATTTTTTTCCTAAATATAGCAATGACTAGAGTTTCTGTTTTATAAGTTTTTGTCTTTTTAAAAAGATAAAATGTTACAATAATTTTAAAACAATATAGCTTTAAAAAACTAGACAACAAGTTATATTGAGAAAGAAATTACCTTGAGCTTTCATAATTTATTACGGCTACATTTCAGGAGACAACCTACTCCCATCTTTAAGCTTGAAGATTTTTGATATCCGGATATTCAAACAAAACTTTACTAACCTGTTTGGCTGCTTTCTTTTTTTCTTTTCTTGACATTTTTGGAACTATTAGAAAAAAAAAATTCCATTAAAAAAATTAAAGCAATATTTTTAATAATCCTAATAAAATCAATATTGTGAAATAAATTTAAAATATTTTAAATAAAACAAAGAACCAAATTCACTGTTCAAAGCCTAAAACCAAAATTTTAAAAACCTTGAGTCCCGGAGACTTTTCTTATTGTATTTTTTTCTGATATGACAAAAAATAAAAATAGCAATAAAAATCATTTAAATTCTCTATTATAAGGCCAGCAAAGAAAAATTTTTTAACAATTTTAGATTTGCCATTCCTACAACAATAATTCATAGCTAATAAGCCCCTACAGCGCCTTGAACAATTGTCTTACAATAAATAAAATTTAAGAGCAACCCCCTAGTAAATCTTTATGAAAACCAGAAAAACTTAATTAAAAAAAAAAAAATCTATTAAATGTAAAACAAATTTTTATTAAATCTAAAGAAGCTTATTCTACTACTACACAAACTTGTATCAAGCGAAATAAAGTCAGCAAAATGGGCATGGCTGGTAACCTCAGATGGTAAAACATCTATACAAAGAATATATTGTGGGTACAACACAATTAATTGTTTTATTTATTTTCACAGTATAGATGTGAATGTAGAAGAACAAACCTCTTTTAATTTAATCAAACATAGATTATTGCTCACTTATTTGCAATAGACCTATACTTTTATAGCAGACAAAAAATATGCACCATTTTCATTTTCATTTCCAATTTCATCTCCACCTTGCTCATTTCCCTGCATTTCTTTTTCTCTCTCCTCCTCACTGTCATAATCATATCTTTGTTCAGCTGCTTCTTTTAACTTCAATTCTTTCATTTCAGCTGTAACTACGTTCACAGGTTTCTCTTTCTTGGCTAAAATAACAACGTAAAAATTCATTACCACTATGTCAGGGCTTGAAAGGAAAGGTGTGCGATTGTGTGTGCGCAACTCCACATGCACCTAGAGTGTTTTAAGGTCTTATTAGACCGCACCTTGCACATCGAACAAAATTAATTTTTTTACCAAAGAAATCGGTGAAATTGTTGAGAAAAATAACGTAGAGCTGACTCTATTCATCCTAAATGCAAATGCTTTCCAGGGTTCGAATAACTTTTATACCATGGTTCGCAGTTTTTGAGCTGCATATATTTCTTGGCGAAGTTGAAATTGCACAGCAAAAATTTATGAATAATGATAGAAATAATGATATTCATCGCGCCGGATCATACAAATTTACAACATTACATAACAAAGCTAGATGCTACAACAACTAAATTTTTGTTTTTTGAAAAAAAAAAAATAATTGCCTCACTGTCAAATGCAATTTGTTAATATATTATAAGACAATTTAGAAAAGTACAGTCCTTACTCAGTAATTACCGAGATCATTATTTTTTTTTTCAAATACAAAATATAATATAAATATAATATCAAACACAGTCACGTATTCAGAAAAAAAAATTTTATACTACAGTTAAAATCAAGTTGAAACCGTTATAAAACCTTAACATCATATTTTGTTATAACTTTATAACTAAAGTAAATAGTTTTGTATTCAAAATTTTTTTTATTCAAAAATGCTCCCAGAATATTGTGAGTAAATTTATATGCCAATTGCAAAAATTTATCCGTCAAAAAAATCTCTAAACTTTTATTAACCACGAATAATTATAGCCAGGACTCTGACTTTTTTAACTTCAAATAAACTTTTCTTTCTTTTTTTGATTGTGTTCGATTATGAACTTTTTTAATTCGGAAGAAGATCTGAATAATCTTATCATCGAATCGAGCAGTGGCTCAATTTAAAGCTCCCATTTGTGCTAGGCAACAATCGATAACAAAATCTTTTTTTTTTTTTGTTTTTCACTCTCGAGCAGATTTGAACTGCAAAAAAAAAATTTTACAAGTGCAAAAATTTCAATGTTTTGCTTTAACTCAGACATCAGAAACATACTAAGAACAAACTCATTTGAAGGCAGCACCAAATCAAAAGTTTCGCTACCTAAATCATCACCAACAAGATGTTTACCAGCTTACTGTATGTTTTGTAATAGATACAGAGAAAAAGTTAAAGGTATATGGGAAAACTTGGGAAGTAAAAATACAGAAAAGAAAATAAGAGATAGAGCTAAAAACAACCAATCATTATTTCTTAAAATTGGTAATTATAAAATAGGTAATCGACACGACATTTTTGCCAAGGAAATCAAATACTACCATACATATAGAAAAGAATATGTAAAATCAAACTAGAAATATTGAAAACAAAACTAATAACAAAAAATAATTATAGATAAAAATTCTGCAGAACTTGTTTATGTATAAAATATACTTCAAATATGCTGGTGGTGACATAAATTTACTAAATTTTTACAAACTTAAAATTTTTGGCTACTTCTTAAAAAAAAAGAAACTGAATAACAATAGCAGCTGAAAAAAAAAAACAAAAAAAAAACAACAAACAATTGCATGTAAAACTGGTCTAAAACTTGAAGATGCATATAAATAAGCATAAAATAGGACAATGAAAAAAATCTTCAGATATTAGGAAGTGTGCGTTGCATTTACAGAAAAAAATTAATCGCATAATCTCATTAAAAGAACCAGACTCCGTCGATCAAATTCTAGAAGGTGAAGTAAAAATATTGAATGATGTTTAAGATTTTTTTCAAATCATTAATACCAAAAGCAATTTAGTGAACAAATTGAAAAGAGAGATTTATCAATTCTAGTACAGCTGATATATGCTTGTTCAGAAAGAAAGCTAGGTTTAACAGTTAAACCAATGACAGGAAGTCAAATATTTGTTACTCTTTTAAACAAATTTGGAAATGAGACAGTTAGGAGGATTGAAATAGGAATGGAGCCAACTATATGTATTAACAAGTCTTATTACAAGTCATATTGAAACAACATTGAACCTTTGTATTGCCCTTGCATTAGCAATTTCAACAAAATTATACAAAATACTTCAGATGCTGATTTGATTCATCGTACATACAGTATTTGATATCAAAATATCAAATATGAAACAAATGAAGATATTATCATAAAAGAAGATATCAATTACCAAACCAGATAGTTGGGAGAAAAATGAAAAATTATAAAATTTAGAAGAGTCAACAAAAATTCTTTTATTGATACTATTGAACTATTTTTAAAAACCAGGGCAGAATTATTATGGTTTAGTGTTTTAGTGGTTGTTAGGCAAATTTGGGCGCCATCAATTCTAATCTTTAGCTGAGTCCTACTATTATGTGTTTTTATGGCTGTTTAGATTGCGCAGAATACTTATTATAATTAATATATATATATATAAATATTATATTAAATTTCTTCATATACAAATCTTATCTCTTTAAATTGTGTATATATAAAGAAAATTAAGTGAGAATTTGGGCCCTCATACCAGTCTACCGGCATCAAAATATCCCTGAATACTGCCCTGAAAACCAAAATATCCATATTTGAATTTAATAATACATCTATATTTACATAACATGCATATACAAAAGCAAAAGAATTGGATATTTTATGGCTGATGATAGTCAACATCTCAATCGTTGAAATTTTTATGTGGCTTGGATGGAATACATTGGAAAATAAATCTAATCTAAAGCAACGAGTATGTTACATGAAACATATACAAAATAACTGCAATCTGAAGAAGCACCAAAGTTTGATAAAATGTTTACTATGTTTGATGTTTTTCACATAATGTTAAATGTTTTTTTTAAGTACAGGCAGAGTTATTAAAGGTTTGGGTGATCCTTAAGAATTCTCAGAAGCAAAGCTTATTGCACCTGGTTTGATTAATCGTTTCTTAAAAGGAAAAGTGTACAAAAGATGTAAGAAATGGCATAATAACCTATATGTAGCCATACATAGTCTTCACCTCACAAAGTTTAAAGAAGATGTACATATAAACAAAGATCCAGGTTTGTCATGAATGGCGTAGTGCCGTACTTGAACGCCCCACCCCCCGCATACGCCATGATCAATTAAGGTGTACAAGACCTGTATGCATGGCTTGTCTGAATTGTACGTCACAAAAAAAAGAGAATATTTTCTAATAATTTGTATATGTATAT
>JAUZNK010004794.1:0-26366 GCA_035046665.1 Euphysa ruthae | reverse complement strand
TAGGATACGATTGGGCGAATAGGAGTATTGTTTTTATGAATTTTGGGTAAACCGTAAAATCGTGGTGCAGGTGAATCTGTAGGCTTTATTTTGTAGTATAGTTGATCATTGATAATTTTTTGATTTTTTAGAGCGATAAGTTTTTGCGTGGTTTCACGTTTGATTGATTCGATAGGATCTTTAAAAAAAATTTTATAAGGACCAGTGTTTATATGCTCATAGCATTTCGTAATATAGTCAGTTGTTTCAAGTATGACAGTAGAGCGACCTTTATCTGCGAGTAGGATTGTGACGTTTTTTCGATTTTTTAGTGATTTTATAGCATTTTGTTTAATTTTTTCAAAATTTCTTAAAATTGGAGAACCGTATTTTGCATTTTTGAAAACTATGTTTTGCATGAAATTGGAAAAAACTGTTAAACTGCTTTTCAAAAATCATATTTCAGTACTGAACCCAACTATTATAATTTAGAAACCATTCATTATTTTTTATATTTTCCTGCTTTTTTCTAGAATCTTTTTTTTTTTTTTTTTTTTTTTTCAAAACATTTCAATCTTTCCTGCAAGTTCAGTTTGAAGAAAATTTTTTTGCCTTTAGATTTTGGCATTCCTGTCTACTTGTACTTTTTTTTTTTTTTTTTTTTTTTCCTTTAAATTCTCAGATTACTTTAAACAAACCTTTGAAATAGTTGATATGTCTCAACTGTTTTAATGTTTTTGTTTATAACAGGCTTTTAAATTTTGTAACCATATGTGATATTTTTTTGCTAAATACGATTATCGGTTAAAAAAATCTGTGTATAGAAAGGTCTTTTTGTGGTTTGTTTATAAAATATTTTGCATCACAATGATATTTTGCATAAAAATTAAAACAAAAAACTTGATTAAAGTTTTTCATGTCTCTGTCAAGATTTATATTTGAACCCTTTTTCGAGGTCCCAAACTTTATGTAAATTTTTTTTAAAATACTATGCGAGATCCTAACTGTTCTGCAACCTAAGTTTTAGTTTTTTTTATCAAAACATATTATAAGATACTTGTTTTTTCCTTTAAAACACACTTTTCTGTACCACAAAGGGTACAGTATTCCTATCATCATTCTAAAGAATACACATAAACACAACCTTAGCTATTTCACTTAATAACTGCGTTAGCAAACCTTCTTGAAACTTTCCTTTTACTTGAATGACACTAGCCTGTTAGGTGTTATATTAGTTTAACATTTTTTGATGAGAGTCTACGATTTTAACTTTCTTTTAAACATTTTCCATTCATTCGCAATAGATTTAAAAATACATCTTGAGGTGGAATGACTGCATTTGAGTCACTTAGCGACATAGGAACTAACACCGCATTGACAGGAAGTTACATTGCAGATCGTATACTAGAATCTAGAACAAACGAAGTAAGTAATATAAAAAAAATTTTTGAATTTAACGATGGTCAGTGAAAGTGGTAATATATTACTGATGGCCAAAATGTGTTTATTTCATAATTTAATTCTGTTCATTTATAGTTGCGAAAAAAATTCATTGATTGTAAAAATAAAATCAGCTTTAAAAAATAGAGTATTATAAATTTAGTTTTAGCCTTATTTAAAAGGTCTTCAAAATAGTTTTTAGACAAAAGGCCTAATGGAAAAAATTTTTTTTTTCAATGTTATTGTTATTTATATTTTTTATTCATTCAGAATAGTGTATAAGTCTTTTCACAGCATATAAGCATAAGACAATGTTATAATATAACCATATGTGCTTATATTTGGGTACTTAATTATCATATAATATTTGGGATCTTATTCATGAAATTTTACTCTATGTGTTAATGCAAATATGTGAAGACCAACGAAAACCATATTTAATGTACCGGGTGAATTTTTGCAATGTCTTTTCACAGCTTTCTAGTTGTTAAGTTGCCATTTTGTTTGTTTGTTTTTGATTTTAAGATTTTACATGATGTCACTTGTTAATAATTTTTAACAGCCTCCCAAATATTGTCATGACTGAAGCCAGAATATATAAGCTATACTCACCCTTTTATTCCAGCAATATTTTCTACACCAAAACAATACTGATTTCCTTTTCTTTTCAATAAGGATGGCGATACAGAGTATAAAGTGTGTTATAATATGTTTATGTGGATGGAAGAAGACCTTGTTAAAAGTAAACATAGTGATATTTACAAACAGTTTGAGGTAAACAGCTTTCTGTTCATTTTAGGGATTTGTTTCTTGATTATTGGCTGTTCACTTTATTTTTTGCTTGTTCAGACTCCTTCTCAAACCTTACCAAATATACAAACGTTTAAATTCTGTTGGTCTTTCTCTGGCACATTTAGCCCCTGGGACATGCTAAATTGCCCCAGTCAGGGCTTTTTTATTACTCATAAGTATTATAGCTCATAATTGACTAGATGATAGTATTGCTTGTACTCGTTAATAAAATAATAAATCTAACAAAAATTTCTGGGCTAAGCCTGGGACAGACTCCCATAATGAGGTGCCATGAGACCTTATTGCTCCTCATAAGTATTATGCACCAATTTTTTATGGCGATACATATATGCACAAAGATTTGGAAAATTTTAAACCTAACCGAGTTATCAGAGTCTTTTGTCTTGTCAGACCTCCCTATGTTTCATTCATTCAAATCCCTTTACGGCGCATTGGTCATAAAATTGACTTAATTTTTTCTTGTGATTATCACACCCAATTTACCCTTCAAAATTGGTTTAGACACTAGGCCAAACAAAAGTTTTTAAAAACAATCAAAAAATTTAGTTGCATCATTAAATCAGACCCTCCGCAAAAATATCAAATGTAACAAAAATTTCTGAGGCAAATATGTAAACGGAAATTTTATAAGGTAAAACTTCACTCATATTTGAGCATTAGTGAAAATTCAAAACACTGCTAATTCGTGAAAAACCTTTAAGGTTACTGAGAGAAATGTGACTAGTTTGTTAATCGTATCTTAAATTATTAAGAATTAGAAATGAAAACAATATAAAATGAATTTTAACTAAAAATCACCTTTCTCCGGGTCAAGAGTTTCATCTGTTCCTTTATCATAGATCACATTGATCGACCTAGGTGCAACATCTCTAGTAAACCATTCTATTTTATATGAACCTTCTATCAATTTCCTACCACAATTTTCAGGATCTGATTTAGGCGGATGCCTCATCCAAGCAGATTTACATTTCCCTGTTACATGATTAGCATGGCAAGTTTTCTGCCATAAAACCCGTAAACATGAGAGTGAACTACCATCCATCTTTTTTACGTAACTCAGTATAATGCTATTTTGTTTGGGTTTATACCGCTTCATGAATATATCCAGTCTTATTTCGTTTACACTTGTTAGTTTTGGCTTTCCGTAAATACTGCAGATAAACCCTTCGAACATCTTGATGGAGTTGTTATCCTTAAATATTTCATCACATCCCATAATGTTAAAAACAGTTTGAAACTGCTGTATTTTTTTCTAAAGATTTTTGCAGTCGTATCTTTCCTTTGCGTGAAAATGACAAAGTGTAGTCAGATCTTGTTATGGCATGATAGAAAGGGAAGGATTTTGATATTGAATTGCCTATTTTCTCATTATATCTGATTGACGCGAATAAAGCATTGGGTGTTTTTTTGTAAACAGACCTGCTTCAATCCAAACATTAATATTTTTTTGTAATCAAATAAAACACCCAAGTGCTATAATTAAAACGTCGGTATCAACGGTACGTATTAATACATTAGCATTCTCATTGACATGCTAAAAAAGGTAGATCATAAGTCGAATTCATGTTTGGTTGAAGCGTTTTTGTAGTTTCTCCATTATACACCTTGAACTGAAAATATTGATCTCCTCCTGTGACATGTAAGCATTTACCACAGAGTATGTCCAAATTTCCATTACTTGCCCATGAAGCAAGCAGTAATGCATTCAGTGATGTTTTAAAATTATCATACCTTAATGTTTTTAACTAGTTATTAGGTCTTCTTTGACCCAGTCCAGTACTCTGGTAATTTGTACTTCTAACCTGGTTCTTACATCGTCCGTCTCTTTTGCAATCCTTAATTGAAGGTTTGATAACCTTATTGTATACAAGATGTATTTCAATACGTTTTTGAGAACATGTTCTGAATAGCAAATATTTGAATAACGCTCCTAATGTTCATTTTGCAAGTGCAGCTAAAACATTGCATCAATGATCGTAACATCAATTGTTTTCAATGCGTTATTTTTAACTCGTGACTCTAACTCGTTTAAAAATATCGATTTAGGTGTTTTGCATTAGGCTATCAACTTGACATAATGATTATAGCATTGGTGTCAGAGGATAAGACAATAATTCCACCATATCTATTTTGTGATGTAATGACAAATAAAATTCCACCAAAAAGATTGCGGATCATCTCTACAAATGCCAACTTTTTATCAAATCCTTTAATTGCATATCTTTTTCATTTGCTTCCAAAGGTTGTCAGCTTTTTTATGAGTAATTCTTTCTTCAAATTGAGCCAGATTTTTCAATTTTTAATTTTTTACGAGTAGCTTTACCTGTTTGCATCGCATTAAATAAAATTTTGCCAGTTTCTGGTTTAGCAGCTTTTCCTGATCTAATGTTATAAAGATTATCTTGATTGATTACAGAACTAAATTCTGTATTAAGTTCTATGCAGGTAATAATTTTCTGTAAATTGTCAGAATTCTTCTAAATACGGTTAAGTTTCAAGTCTTGAGAAACATCTTTCTTTTTCATCATACCAGGGTTTTCAAAAACATCAGAAATAACTTTTGTGTGCAAGAGATGATATTGAGCCCATCTTTGTCTAGCTGAGATGGAGTTGGTCAATGCTAAAATTCCAGTTTTTTGGCTTGAAGCATCAGCATTATAGTCTGCTCAAGAGTCAAATCTGCAGGTAATCTATTTTATTGGTTCTTTTTATAGCAAAGTTTCCTTTTTTTAAATCTTGATAGACTTCTGGATGGGTTTCACTTAATTTTAGTATGTTATGGTACTTGAGAGTATTTGAGGGTATGTTCATTTCGGACAGCTTGTGTTAATTTACTTTTGTAAAGTGTTTCTTTCTTAAATAGCATTATCTTCATGTCGGTAATCTCATTTCCGCTATGCAAGCAACAAATATAAATGATAGCATACACACGTTTATATGCATATTACTACTGTTAGCTATAAAATTTCAAGTTCCACGAAAATACAGCTGACAGCAGATTAAGTAATTTCAAAGGGGAGTTAACTCGGGTTGATCAAGGCGAATTGAAATTATCATTCTGGGGTTGAAAACACCCTTTTGTGGTTTTTTTTTTTTGACGCTAATAAATCTTCTGAAGATTTAAATAAAGAACTTGTTTTTTCCCGTAAGAAAAAGACGGTTGTACATCCGACTTTATATTTTAACCAAATCCCAGTCGCAGTTGAGCCAATGAGAATGTATCTAGGTTTAATACGGGATAAACAGCTTAAATTTGATCATCATGTAAATGAGAAGATATCAAAGGCAATGAAAGATATCAGTATTATCAAAAGACTGTATTGTTACTTGCCACACAATTCTTTATTAACCATTTATATACTACCACATCTTGACTGTTGCGACGTAATATACAATCAGACATAAAATGTGTCTTTTTGTAGGAAGATTGTATCTGTCCAGTACAATGCTATCACAGAAGCAATTAAAGGTATTAACCAAAATCGTTTATACAATCGTCTTGAAATCCTTAGTGATAGGCGAAGTATCGTGCACAACAAACTTTAAATTCGAACAATAGAATCATTAACAAATAAAACAAAACATGAACAAATAGAAGTTACAGTTTCCCATATTATGCTTTAAAAACTTTCCTATTTTCAAAGATATTACATAGAGAAAACATGAGAAGTAATATTGATCGCACTTTTTAATATTGCTTATAAATTTCACATTAAATATTAAAAAAATGTAATTACTTAAGCTATAAATTTATTTTACACTGAAGAACACTGAAAAGGCGAAATATTTATTTCTTGTTAATTTGTAGAAAAGCTTCTAAACGTCAAGATTAGGTGGCAGATGTCTTAGAAAAACAACAGAAGAGACATAAAATTGTAAGAAATATCCTGTTGCTCGTACTCCCTTTCCATGTGGATCTCATCGCTAGTTACAATTAAATATGGTCAAGAATGTTATTTATTAATTTAATGACATCTTGGTCAGCGTTTCCACAATTTCGTTTCCAGTTGCAGGGTGTAGATGTCTTGATTTTTTTTTTTTTTGACAAAACAAATGACAAATTATATTCTAACGATCGAATACACGGTACAAAATAACCAGTCAGTGAATTTAAGCATAGAGCAATCTTTGATATCATTCAGAATTTAATAGGACTTTCCCACCATATAAGATAAAAATTAGTTGTCAGCACTTATAATTCAGAAAGGAACCCATTTGACATTATTGCATTAGAGTTAATATAATACTCAAGATATATTTTATGCACCAAGTTAAAGTAGATAAAAGCTAACTTCAGGGTAAACAAGTGCGTGTTTAATTTAATTAGCCAATAGTAAAAACAAATTTTACGGAGTTACATACAACTATAAATAAGAAATTTTAGGATTTATACTTATAATTATCAGGAATCATCAATCATCTACACTAATGAATAATATATAGTTAACATTTGTTTCTCTACGTTTTACCAAATCAAAATTTTCTTTACTAAATTAAATTAAAAAACAATCCGTGATAAATAAATATTCGAAACGTTTCTACAATCTTCTAAAAATGTACTATGACAAATTATAATATAAATATATATATATATATGAAGTAACACATGTTCAGAATAAACACTGTTAATACCTTTGAAAAATTTAAGTATGAGACATAGGGGTCTGACAAGACTAAAGACCCCGATGATTTGGTAAGATTTGATATTTTCCAAATCTCTGTTGAATATATGTATCGCCATAAAAAACCTGGCTCATAATACTTATAGGAGGAATAAGGTCTAATGACCCAGCCTTAGCACCAAAAATTTTTGTCAGATTTATTATTTTATTAAGGAGTACAAGCAATACTATCATCTTGTCAATTATGAGATATACTTATGGTTAATAGTAAAGCCCTAATTGGGAAAATTTATATTGTCCCAGTGGCCAAGTGCCCCGGAATCAGACCAACAGAATATATAGAAAAATTAGCTCACTTTTGTTTTAAACATGTTGTTTAATTCCCTGGCATATAGCAATTGAAATAGTAGAGTGAGTATGCTGGGTGTTTTAATTCCTTCAGGGCGGGATTATTCCAAGTCTAATTATACCAGGAGTTGACTCAACTATTAATTTCACTCGGATTAAAAAAAATTATTTAACAAATGAAACATGATGTTTGGAAAAAAAAATTTCATCATTTAATGTATATGACAGTTAGTTATAACAAAAGACATCTTAACATCAAACTTTATAATTGTTTTTTATGTCTGTACTTAATGCTATCCACATTCAAATGATTGTCTGAAAAATTTGTTAAAATGAAGTTTATTTGTACTTGGTGTCTTCAGTAAAGCCCAACCAACATCAATTAAAAACTTTTTCCTTCTCCAATAATTTCACCGTAAAGATCCACCTGTAATTTTTTTTTTTTTATCAAGGTATATTAAAATCAGAGTAAATACTAGTTTGTCCTGGATTTCCTAATATGTTGAATATTTTTTTCAATCTTTGTAAGATTATGGTTTGGTTAATCTCCTCGGGAAATTACGCTCAGACTAATTTCGTCGCAAAAGAGTCAGGGTGACAAACGTAATTTTCTATCTCATGAAGCGCTGAATTTTTCTGAAAATATGCAGAGCTGAAAAGGCTCAGCTGGGTTTCTATGCAATTTTTTGTTATTCGACATTTTTCTTTTATTTGGTGTGAGATTTCCCATCCAAAATAGGTTTATGAACATCCATTGCGTTAAATTAGGAGATAATTTAATTATCACTCTGTTGCACTTGTAAAATTTGTACCTTAAATAACACGTGTTAATGATATGGTAAAAATTTGTATGTGAGTCTTTAAAATACAAAATTGCTTGTTTTACTATTTAGTATGAATAATTCTTATTTAAAACGATTTAGTATTATAACTTGTTGGTTGCCTAAACCGACTTTGAAGTAATAAATTTCTTCAATAACCACTGAAAATGTTTAACTAACATAATGACCCTGCAACGTCTCTTATTGCATTCCCTCTCTTACACATATAAGCACCATTTCTCAAGTAATTGCAGAATTTTTCATTTGAATAATTTTTTTGTTTCTTAGGAGCTTCGAAAAAAAATACGGGAAGAAGGTGAGCTGTTTCGAGCTTTTGTAATTTTGTCTGGTCCTACTTTGTGAGTTTCAAAAATTGTTTGGATGTTTTTTGACATGCTAGCCACTGTCCTAAAATGTCCTGGAAAGTTCCAAAATTCAAAAAAGTCTTTTAACTTCTTTGGCTTATAATGTGAATCAGTAGTAGTTAAGAGTCTATTTTTAAGTTAGAAAGATTTGAAACTCTTGTTTTGATGTGTAATTTATAATATAAATTTATGTTTAAAAAGTTTTGTATTATTCTTAAACTTTAAAGGGTGCTTTAAAAAGCTTTATTCTGATAATTTTTGAATGCTTACCTTTTTAGAATTTACTTGGACATTAACCAATATTACCTCGAAACTGCAAAAATTATGTGTTATGTGTTATAGAATATGTTTTAATATAATTTTGGAATGTAAACTATTTGTTTAATGTAATTTCATCTGATTAAGGATCTAAGTCAATTAAACTAGCCAAATTTATTTGAAGATCGTATCATGCCTTATATTTTTGGACTCCTAATAAAGCCAGTGATGATATTAATATTATGCCTAAATCTCGTCTTATTTTAGACTAAAAATAAACAATTTTTTTTTATTTTTTTTTTTTTCTTTTTTTTTTTTTTTGAAATCCATTGTTTCATTTTTTGAAGTGGGTCGTGATGGGAATTTATTTGACTATGTTTTTATGTTTATTTATGATCACCATTCGTGAAACTAATTTTTCTGAACTTAGCCCAAATTGTCTTTTTTGTTTATTTTTCAATTTTGCATAAAATTAGGGAATGATATGGCAGCCATATATTTTCACGGTAGTTATGTTTTTTGCTTGTATTTTGTGTTTGCACGATAATTATGCTTTAGAAACTGCTTTAAGATATTAATTATAAAATTTCTATTCAATAGAACGACTCTCAATATAGATATTATTAAAAGCCACTGAAAGTTTTGAATTTTTATGCACTCTATGGTTTCAATCTTCGTGTCATCGTTTTACCTTCTTGATTTAGCTTTGTTTTGAAAGAAAATCCTAATGAAAAGTCGAAACTTTCGAAGACAAATGTTAGGCAGACTTTGAGGCTTAATTTTAAGAAGGATTGGGCAGAAAGGTCTTTTAATGAATTTTAATGTAGGCTGGCAAATTTTATTTCGATAAGAATCGATGAAAAGTTATAGGCAATGCTTAAAAATCGGAGGAAATTTTACAAATAATTAACGGCTATAACAAAAGTTATAAAGAACCGTGAAACTTTAGATTTTAAAGAGGGTGAAATGAAAAGTATACGATTTTAAATCGTTTTATATAAACAGAAAGAGGCTGAAACCTCACAGCAAATTGTGTTCAGGTTTAATTATTTTTTTTAGAAAACAAACCTCCTCCGAAAAAAAGAGGTAGGAAAAGAAAATTCCACAGTTTGGAACTAATTGATGCCTCGCAACCACCCCCTGATATTGACAAAAAGTTAGGCGATACAGAAAAGAAGCCGTGGCGAAGCAAACGTTTAAAAGAAAACAACGATAAACACAAAACAACGAATTTCTTTTGTAAATATTGCGAGAAAGTATTTTATACAGATTTCATCTTTCAAGAGCATATACAAGATCACATTGAAGAAGGAATAGATGTTGAAAATGATTTTAAAAATGTTGATCTTACTAAAACTTTCACTACGATAATAAAAGCGAAGCGGGTCGAATATAAATGCAGTCGGTGTGAACAGATATTTCGCGAGAAGCGAGATGCAAAGACTCATTTACTAGTACATGATGGGACAAATCCGTGGCAGTGCAAAAAATGCGGCAAACATTTCTTGCGAAAACACAAATTTGACCGGCATATGCTCACTCACATAGATACTAATGAATTTAAATGTAAAAAGTGTGATAGAAAGTTTAAGGAACATGAGTACTTGCGTAGACATGCTTTGTTCTGTGGGGTAACTAGTTTAACATGCCCTACATGTGATCAGTTGTTTACTGAAAAGCGCCATTTATTGGCACATCTTGCTATACATAAAGGCTCAAACGAAAACTATTGTGCTACTTGTGACAAGGAGTTTTTGCGTAAAAGTGCGTACGAAAATCATATGAATTTTCATTCTAAGAGTAAACCTCACGTTTGTCCTACCTGTTCCAAAGATTATATTTCTAAAACTGAATTACACAACCACATGAGAACACATACTGAAGACATTTTTAGGTGTGATAATTGCTCCGAGGTATTTGCTCTAGCAGAAGATTTGGAGATGCACTACCAAATGTCTGAAATATGTCTTGATATTGGCTGCGCAGAGTGCAACATGCAGTTTGTTACGGTAGACGATTTAGCATTACATCTTCACACTTTTACCCAAGGTGGCGGGAATAAGCCTGTTGTTTGCCCTTACTGTCAACGCGGTTTTCATGCTGCTAATATGTTGAAAAAACATCATCAAATGTGCCATATTGCAGAAAAACCTAAGCTATGTTCACAATGCGATGAAATCTTTGGAACTGAACGTTTATTAGCAAAGCATATTATAGATTCACATGAAAAGCCTGTAACAGAGAGCACACTTTTTCCATGTGTAGATTGTTCAATGAGTTTTGCTGACGCAATGAGTTTAAAAACCCATATTATAAATCAGCATCAGAGTGAAGATACATTTAGATGCATCCCTTGCGTCCGCACTTTTAACTCTAGTTTTGATCTAAGTAAGCACATGGCTACTAAGCAGCACTTAAAATCGATTGAAGTGAAAAAACCTCAACACGGCTGTAATATTTGCTCTAAGAAATTTTACACGGTAGCTGAGTTAAAAGCACATCGTCTTATACATCTCAAAGTTGATAATATACGAGTTCAACACCAACAATCTGTTATAGGTAGCGAAACGCCAATATTCTTAAACGACGGTCTTGTAAGTATTGATATAGGTGACGGTAGACAAGTCGTATTAAGTGAAGAACAAGCATCTATGATGAACTCTAGGATCAATATTGATGGCCAAGGTAATATTAGTTTTATATGTATACCTGAGCAAGAACAGGGAAAAGACGTTATAAAAATGATATCTGAAATTGACAATTCAACTATGCAAGCATTTACTAAGGAAGCTTTTGAACAGCAAGCTGAGCAAAACACCAATGCTCATCTTCAATACGTCATTTACGATGAAAACAGCGCCCCATATCAAGATAATGATGCAACGGTGAACGCTTCTAACACCCCATTAAACGTAGAAAACCATCAAAATATATCTGTAGCTAACTCTTCTTTCGATATTAACGAAGCTCGGGCTAATGAAGAGATAAGTGTTGTGACGTCAGAAGCTGTTAATACTCAACAAGAAAATACAACGAACGTAGATCAAATTATTAACGAAACTAACCTGAATTACGCTAATAATGTTGATGCAATAAACGAGCAAACATTCTACGCACTGAGCCAGTTAGTTCAGCAAGGTCAAGTAGATATATCTAGTCTAGAAACACTTGAGACTCCTTCAGCGACTTAGTTTTCTGCCTAGTTACAATTTGTTATTAGATTAACTTGTGTTGATAATTCCTTATATGTCTTCGTTTCTTCATTGTTTTTTAATGTTTTATTTCTCTTTTGTGTTTATACATGTATGTATGCATGTAAGTATGTATGTATCCCAGTACAGTATATTCCCATTCCCAAATTTATAAAGCACGTGTACATTATTTATTTCAAATTCATCTTGAAATCTGACGATAGCCCTCATATTTTCTATTATTAACCCATTAGCACTTAAAAGAGCCTACTTTTATATTAATTTTTTCAGATTTATCTTCAAACCTGACAAGCGCCACAGTGTTTTCTCCATTATTCCAGAATTCATAAAATGCATTTACATTGTTTATTTTAGATTTATATTCAAACCTGGCAAGCGTATTTTCTATTATTACCAAGCTCATCGGCACTTTTACATTACTTTAAGGGTCGAAAATAAATTCTCACGAAAAAGGTAATCTGTTGAATTTTTTTGACTTGAAAACTATAGGAAAATACCAGGGTTTTTCTGTTGTAAGAAGACTTCTCACTTCATTTTGCTTTATCCCTGATTTGAGACCAAAAGCAGAAAGGCCAGAATAGGAGCAGAGCAGGTTTTTGAAAAGAAAACGCATAATTCATCATTCAGTTAAATCTACTTCTACAACTTTCATTTTCTTTGATACAATAGATCGAGATACAAACAGCATACTTGGGATATCGCGTGAAGGAACATCTCTTTTTTCTTTCTTTTTTTTTTTACCTATTGTGATTTTACTAGATTGACCATTATTTTTTGATACCGAGACCTGGAGTATTGTAGATACTGTTGACACAAAGATAAACCCGATGATAATTTCATCCTGAGGCTCCGCGTATTTTTCCGCCACAAGCATTTTATATTTCTCTAAAATTAATTGGTTGACAACTGTTCTTGGTATTGTTACCACAACACTACAAAGTATCTATAAACTTAATAGTGATCGCCTATGCTTTGTTGATGAGAGGTGGGCCTCGACAATCGCTCCACGTTCAATAATGAATTTAGTAATGCGCGAAATTTCCATTTGGAAATGGCCCACAATCTTTCCACTTTTATTGGTCGTTTTTATTCGATTTTTTTTTTTTTCACTATGGTAAATTTAACGTAGATATCGAATTTCAAGTTTACCATTTATCGATTTGAAGTTTACCATTTATCGATTTGAAGTTTAGAAAACCCACTAAAAATGATTTCTATGAATTCCATTTTCAAAAAAAAAATTTTTTCGTTTCTTCCTTATTTTGTTTACAACCCTTGGATCCTTCCTATATTTGACTATAATTCTTGTCGATATTATAACTGCACACGTGTTGAAAAAATGATTTTAAACCATTGCTTTAAACCACCAGATATTTATCTTACGTTACACTAAATAGATATAAATATGAAATGAATTTGTGAAAGTCAGATTGTTAATGAGAATTTAAGATGGAAAAAAAACAAACCAATAATACTGAAAATAGTGATAAAACATCAATATAACTTCGCCTAAATGTGGTAGCAAATTTGGGTAACTAAGAAGAGACAAAGCAAGAAAAAGGAAATATCATGGCAAAACTATTAAAAAACAGCAAAATGATATGGTTAAAAAAAAATATCGAATTAATTTTTTAACCAAATGTAACCATTTCAAACAAATCGACACTGAAGTATAATCTGTATCATCAAAGAAAATTAAAACAAGTATATTACTTGTATCTGGTTCAACATATGATTTACCTCAAAGATGTAACATAATCGACACAGAAAATTATTTTCGTTCCTCAAGATATTAAATGTTGCTGTAATGTTACTGTAACACGTGATATAAATAAGGAATTTGGGCTTACCAACAAAGCTAAAAGTTATGTAGTTGGGGGCATATTCAGGCATCTTCACCTCAAATTAATATTACTCCTCGAGAAAACCAATTAGGTAAGAAGTGTTATGACATCTACGATCTGTTATTGCGTTCATAGAAATTGGACTTGGATATAAAATTTTAAAGAATTTTGTAAAATAAGCATACCCACCAATGGACTCTAAATCCTATAAAAAGTTTTTAACAGAATTTATAGAGCTTATTCAAAAGCTGCTTGCGATAGTCTTTCGCCATTGGAACACCCGATGGAAATAAAGTTTAAAATGTTATGGCCAGTTTTGATGATTCTTGGCAGCGAATGGGATATTCCTTACTTACAGATGTTGTCACTGATATTTCAAACGGAAAAGTTATTGAAGCTGTTCTATAGAAAATATGTAAACAGTGCCAATATTTAGAGAAACTTAAAAAGGGTAAAGAATTTGACAATTGGAATTCACTCCATAAGTGTCCGATCAAGCATACCGGTAGTGCTGATTCTATGTAAGTTGAGGGGGTGAGACAAATGTTTGATTGTTCTGTTGAGACATTCAATTTACGCTCCACCACCTATTTAGGAGGTGGGGATATTAAAGCATATGACACTGTCTTAACTAACAATGTTCACCCTGGTCATACAATTGAGAAGGTTAAATGTATCGGTCATGTGCAAAAACGCGTTGGAGCTCGTCTTCGCATATACAAGCAAAAATATAAAGGGAAGTTACTCACAGACGGTAAAAAATTATGTGGTGTTGGTCGACTCAGCGAAAATGTTATAAATGCCCTGCAAAACTATTACGGAATTATTTTTTGGTCCAATTGAAATAATTTATATGTGATGAAATTTTTACATCATTGTTCTGACCATCTCGACTCCAATGGTCAATCTGATGTTGCACAGAGGCATAAATTCTATCCACATGACAAAAATTCTTGGCGTAAGTGGCAAAGCCATATAGCAACCGGTCATACAACATATAAAACTAAAATCAATATACCGTCAGCAGCGTGATATGCTAATAAACCAATATTTTCGCATGCTGATTTAGCCTATGATGAGATGCTAAAAAGAAGTATTTGCATAGTCAGACACAAAATTTTAATGAATCGTTTAACCAGATAATCTGACGAAACGCTCCAAAAGACACATTCGTTGGTAAAAAGACTTTAGAAGTTTTTACATATTTTAACGATGGAGCCAAAAAAATACCCAACGTAATCGAGGAATGTGGTATTGAACCTGGTCACTATGCTGTTGTAGGTTCGGTAGTTGCGAACAAATTATAGAAATGAATTGAAAATAATCCGGCCACTACAAATCTGTTCGAAAAAAGCACGGGCAAAACAGAACGGTTAACTGACCAAGATAATGAAAAGGTGATAACATCATTTCCAGAAAGATTTTGATCAGGTGCTTTAGAATTTTTAACCTTTTTATTTGTGTTTGGATTTGGTCTCGGTTACAGTGAAGTATCACTTTTTAAATTCATATAAAAATTTTAGGGATGCTGTTACGTAATTTCTGTTTTCAACATTTTTTCGACTAATCATATTAGACATTTCATGTTGCATTGACCGATTTTATGATTTTAAAATTAATGCACCTGTTTTAGCAGGTGCATTAAACAGTTATGATTATCATTTTTCAAAATACAATGATGCTAACTGATAATTATATAAATTCTTTCTTCAAAATTGTATTTTTTTTATCAGAAACTTTAATAATACTTTATTTTTTTGGTAAGGTTCATGAGAAATTTTGCGTAGTGGTCAAGGTAACCTAGACGTTTTGTGTGAACCAAAGATTGTTTATGTCGCTCAGAAATAACTGCCTAATTACTATTTTTTACACTAATGAACTGGCCTTTAGTATTTTTTTTTTTTTTTTTTTAGTGTGAAACCACTTTAACTTGCTGATTTTAGATAATTGTTAGTGTTCTTATGAAAAATTGATATAGATTTCCATTATATAACTTTCCTGTAAACGATGACTTCAAGTGAAAATTTTTTTACGTTTATAGATAACAGAGGACCTAACAACACAGGAATCAGGCCTTGGATAATTGGACAATGCGGCTGTTTTTAGAGCCTCGAAATCAACCAAAGGAAACATTCGGCAAAAGTATGCAACTTACACAAATGTGGAAAGGTGCAGCATAGAAAAATACGCAAATTAAATGGGAACGGCCGCTGCGTTAAGAAAATTTCCAAACAAACGATCGAATTTAAGCGATGCGAACATTTACTAAAAAATAAAAAGACGAACTGAAACAAGCTGCACAAAAAAATGAGCACCGAAAAACATAATAGAAATTCAGAATCGTGGACGACCTTTGCTGCTAGGAAGAGTAGGCGAAGTGTTTCGTAACTACCTATAGGCTACATGACGGCTTGGTGGGTTGGTTTCTAGCTCTGTTGCGTTAGCAACAACAACAGCGTTAATCAAAAGTAGTCCCAAATTCAACTTGGACCATATTGCGATTGAAAGGAGCTGGGCAAAAAGTTTATTTTTCAGGGTGGGTTATGTAAGATGAATGAAAATTACCTCAAAAGTGCAGATTACATAGGCTGTCGAAAGAAACAGCTTATCTTCTAGCATACAGTCGCAAAAATCGTTGAAAGTAACAAAATTCCGGATTCCATCCCATGATTTCAAATATCGACATTACCCCATCAAAGTTTGTTTCTTCAGCAAGTATAACACAAGCTCCACGTGGTGAAAAGTCGTTTCCTAACTCCGGATCATCCGGTAAGAGAGCCATTACGGCAACGTTTACCATCAAACACGACGGTAATTTCATACAAATACAGCTGATTTATCAAGGTACTACATTCCAAAGTTTACCCGGTTTGGTTTCCCCCAGTCATATTCACTAAGCATAAATCCTAAAAATTTTTGTAACACTGCTGAGTCATTAAAAATTATTGATGAATTTTTCATACTTTACCTAACCAGCAAAAGGAAGTTTAAGCCTTCCTCTTGATCACCCAGCCCTTTTAATAATGGATGTATTTAGAGGACAGATGGATGAGGATGTCTTGGAGAAATTGAAATCTACAAAAAGATGCTATGGAAGTTCATGGTGACCCATTTAAAGGGATGGTGATAAAGACAACAGTGCTGTAGAACAGTTAGAGTTTAACCTGAATCAAATCGCGAAACCAGGCCAGGCTTTGCTCCTGAAAACGTTAATGTTGATCTTAAGTTAACGTTATCAAACGCTAGTCTTCCTTAGCCTGTACAATACTCTGCACCGTGAAAAACACCTTTTTATTTTTTTTCAAAATTTGACCGAAAAAATTTGAACTCATATAATTCGAAAACTCATCTAATTCGAACAAATTCCCAAAACTATAGAGAATTCGAATTACATGATTTCAACTGTATTTTCAAACTTGAGGGTAAATAATTTAATTGTTTCAACCCTCCTCTTTGATTGAGTGACTCCTTATTTGAATGAAATTCTCCCGGTCTCTTGTTTTGAACTTAAAACACCTGTTTTGTCAAAAATTAAAAGGATTTTGCAATTTATCAGTATTTAATAGTTTTATCATAAAAAGTAATAGAATATATACACCTTGCACAAACATATCAGCTATTTTTTAAAAACAACATATTAACCTAGTACCCATGATGGAGAGCCAGATTTCAGAAAACTCGTAAATGGAGGGGCCCCATAACTATGAAACTCACGTGCAGTATGATGGAACTACCACCTAACGAAAGGTCTACCACGCAATGAAACATAACAACTACCTAACAACAGGTCTACCACTCAGTATGACATAACAACCACCTAATAATTGCTCTACGACGCAATAAGACATACATGCTACATGTATGATACCTTTGGCCGTATTATTGTAGTTAAATTTTTACATTTGACTGTATTATTCTTCTTATATTTTTACACTTGACCGCATTATTTTTCTTATATATTTACTGTACTATTGTTCTTATATCTCTAAATTTGACTGCATTATTGTTTTTATATGTTACATTTGACTGCATTATTGTTCTTATATCTTTACATTTGACCAAAATATTGTTGTTATTCACAAATTTTTCTATCATTCAAATGTGTGGTTTCATCGATGTTTAATGTTCCGGGCTTTGAGAGAGTAGACCCCATGATATTCTCATGTTTCGGCACTGTGCATAGTTTTTGGAGAATTTCTTCATACCTGAAAAGAAGAAAATGTCTTTCAGTTGTTGCTCGTAATGTACCTTCCAATTCACCTAACTGAAGAATAAATCATAGTATATAAAGCATTGATAAAAGCAAAATTCACGGAAAGCAATATTCACGAGAAATTCATCAGTAGCCAATTCGCAAAATTAAATCCGCAAGTATGCGTTATCAATAATCAGTAATATTACGAAAATATTGCTGCAAAACGAAGAGTTTTTGCACCTTTGTTGGGTAAAGAAATTTATAAAGGGTTTACAAATTTTGGAAATGTCAAAAGTAGTGTTTTCAGCTTTGGCTGCAATTATAACCAAGCAAAAAATACCCTGTAGAAAAACCATCACTAAAACGTCTCTTTACAGACACTGCAATGTGTTCAATTCGATTCAAGCAAAAAAACACGGGATGTTAAAATACACGTGTACTTTCTTTGTAAATCCATTTGTTTAAGCCTGAATTTTTTCAAAATTTATCTTTTAATGTCATTAATTGGTAAACACTCCCTCTTGGATCTATGAGGCTCAAAACATACAAACAGGCCTATTTGCGACTGAAGGCTCTGATTAGAGGCAAGATATTTTTTTTCTCAATTGACCTTTTTTTTTTTTTCTGCAACAGCAAAAACAAGCTTTGCAGCTGGACCTCATTTGGCAACAACGCGAAAAATTTTCTATAGTAAGGAAGGTTTTTTTTTGCTGACTCCGCAAGGCAAAATATATTTTTAATTAAAAACAATATTTTCATTTAGCTATGCATGCGTTATACCATAAAACTTTTCCAGTAGATCAAAACCAAATCAAAAGTAATTTCAATACAGTTGGCAGAAAATTTGTTTCTGTTTCGCGACAGCTTTATTGTATATTTTTGAACAGTAGAGAATAATTAAATCGAGACAATACGATATGATATCTTAATTGTTAGTTACCAAATCAAAATTAATTTCAACATTGTCCACAGAGAATTTTATTTAAACGCTAAACAAAATCATTAACATTCCATTCGAATGTAAACAATATTTAATTTGGTGTCTATACAAAGGCGGGTTTTTCATAAACAATAAGTAAAATGTAAATACATTTTAAATTGAAGTATATTTTTAAATAATACATTATTTTTATTTCACTATGTCTGCAATATGCAATAAATTTTTTTTTTTGTGGAATTTGTTCTTCCAATAGAGCAAACAAAATCAAAATTAATTTCAATACTGTCAACAGAGAATTTATTTCTATTTATAGCTTTATTGTATATTGATCACTGGTAACGTAAAAAAATTTTTTGTTTGTTGAATTCCGTTGCAGTTTTCTTTTATCATCAATTACAATATACCATTTTTAACTTTGGCTTGCCAACAAGCTTTCCATGCTTTTGCGAGCCTTTATATATTGTTCATAAAGGGTGACATTTTAGTCAAAATTTCACATAAATGACTCAAACACAACAATAATTTTTCTAACAAAAAATACTTATAAATTGAAAAAAAAAAAAGACGTGGACAGCATTTCTTGAGAACATTCCTGGATATGAAAAGCACAACACCCATTCTTTCTAGATCAAATACAGAATTAAGTGGAAACTTCAAACAAATTCAATTAAATTTCACAACCTGTATCGCAATGGTTTTATCCTTACAATTTGAACAGTTTGCAGTAGTTTTTCTTTTCGCTGGCAGGCTCTCTATATTTATGTATTTTCATTGTGGGAGCTAACAGATAGAGCCTAAGCTAATAATTCCAGACGAACACAAATGTTTAAATCTTTTCTGTATTAACTGAAACAAGTAATCAATTAAGCAAGTAGTCAATATAGTCCAAGTTTTTGCTAAAAATGAACGATAATTATTATGATTTTCTATTTGCTTCGAAATAAATATTTGCCAAAATGAACAAACGCCTTCTTCCTATATACATCAAATCAAGTTTATGATCCAGCAGCGCCCACAGTTCTGATATCACTGTTGTGTTCATTAACATACACTTAACATATACTGGAGCCATATCACTATCTAAAAATAACTGAATTTTATTGATTAGCTAAAACAAAAGTTTAAGATTAAGTTATTTCAATTTTTCGATCTTTTTTATAAATATAACCATCTAAATTTACCAGAAATGATATAAAAACGGAAAAAAGTTGTATTTTTGAGACCATGTTGATCGTATCGAAATCTAAAAATTTTAATCAAAATGAAAACAAATTTTAATTTTTTAGAACTTTTTTTAATTCGACTACTTGCGAGTTAGAAAAATTTGTTGCTTCCGTTTGTGTTCGTAACAGCGGAACTCTACTGCAAAATTCGCACGCTTGTATTTTCGAGAATACTCTTATTTGTCTTTATAGCGAAATCAAACCCACGCGAAATATTTAAAATTACAACTTCTGCAAAATATACGAAAAATCTCATGAAGTCTAATTTATTGCTTTATTGAAAAACCGGTGAAACTTTACCGAAAAATAATTGGAAAATTTTAATTTTATAGTGTAAGAAAGTTTAGATATATTGCAGAGGAAATATTCTGTCAAATAATAAAATATTACCTTATTATGGTCTGTTTGTTTATTACTACTTTGAACACTGTTGGACACCAATCTACAAATTTTATGCTTTGCTTTGCCTTAACTTTAGCAATAGCTTCTTTAACATCGCTTGGTGTGACATCAACCCTGTATAACATACAACAAGCCATTCACTTTCCTTTTATAGGGGAGCATTTTACCAATTGATTACTGGTCTCAAAAAGTGCTTTTGTAATCTCATTGACGTTCATTCTGTAATGGCAGGCTTTCTAAACAAATATTATTGGAGCGAAACTAGCTAACGGCAAAAATATCATATACAGCCTCATTGCCAAATAAATCGCGCAGTTTGAGTTTTCGATAGCAAAATGAGTGTTAAGCAAAAAAAAGATATGTTCACAGTTTCAACGGCAGTGGAGATCCGTGTTTAAAACAGGCGACTCCACTACACTAATACTCAAATGGTTACGTTCTAAGAAAAATGTTCATTCTATGAGTTACTCAAATGATTAGGTTATGTCATAAAACGCGCGGTTGGTATATTATTATCAGAATTTTTGATTTTCAAATAAAGCTCCGGACTATTTTCAAAACAAAATTTTTTCTTTTTTTTTTTTTTTTTTTCTTTTCTGGTCTTATTAGACTGCTTTTAGATATGGGGGAATAACGAGAAAAGACAAAAAAAAAAGACAAATGAAGAAAGTCACGTTTTCTTGACACTACTTTGCATAATTTTCATTTGAACTTTGCTACTTTTCACTTCTTAATACTTTTGGCTTTCGAGAGGCAGTTCACAAGGCGGCTGAATACAGTTTCAAATTTCTCGATTTCGAACCCTAGCATTGCGTATAATTCGTCATAATGTAATAGCTATAACAGTAGAATGAAAGCTCATCTGTTGATTGTAGCAGTAACGACAGTTCACCTCGGTTCACAAGTTTGAAATTTCACAATCTTTTACTAAAGTTGCATCAATATCGAGCGGTAACGAAACGTTTTTTTAAAATATTTTTGGGTGATGTGTCTTTCAACATAGGTGCCGCGTTTTAAGTTAGTCTTTCACCTTTTCAAAAATGTATTCCAGGCAGTCAAGCTCGTGTTTAGACAAGTCTGCAGTACAGTACTAATCTTTAGAATGTAGACTGGTTCAAAGTTCAACTTTTTGAGTAAATTTGGTCTCTGAAATCTAAGTCCATCCATTACTTGGTCTAGTGAGATATGGTAACTGCCGCCAGCCGATTAACGTTAAATCTCAAACTCTTCTTCAATACAATAACTTTGCAGCTATCCAAGTATAACGTGCGATAATCCTTGTTCAAGTATTACTTTGAGGAATGAAACTATGTCCCGTAGAGTCACAACCGTTGCTTCTTTGGTTTCTCAACTAACATTGCATTTCATCTCTGCTCATGTGAGATTTCCATGCTAGTAATATTTTTTGTAAGACCAGTTACTTATATGTAGACTGATTTATCACCAGCTTATGTAGCAGTAAAAACGGACTCAGAGCGGTAGTACCAGCCCCGCACTACATCATACCAATGGTGTCGGTTTAAACCCAGTGATTGGGGATTGTTGTGGTTGTAACCGGTGGTACAACTAGAAATGAAGCCATAAGTACTTTTATAGTCAAATAAATTAGATAATTCTGAGGAAAGGGAATTGTTTTCGTAGAAAATAATAAAAAAGTTAATAGGTTTAAAGTTTTTTTTGAGAAATTTAAATGCTCTGCAAGCATTAGAACAGCAGAAAATAATTTCCTACCTGTTTTAGGCGGATAATAACTAAAAAACATGACGTGAATTAAATATTTATTTTTGGGAAACAACCTGCTCTCGTCTTCAGGCAAAGTAAAAAAAATTCTAGAGTTTATAAAGATATTAGTAGGATTAAAAATTCTTCCGTCGGATCAGCTGTCGTTATTTAAAATTTTGCGGACTGTAATGAACAGGGATTAGATTTTAGTAAAGTAATTCGGTAGTGTACGAGATTAAGGGAAGACAGCTCTTATGAAGTTTCAGTGAAAAAGACAAACTAAAGCGGCACAATAAGTAGAGCATTACAATAGAGAATTGGCATTATTTTCTTCTTTGCTTACTGTATGTTTTAATGAATGCTTAAATTATGATATATTAAGTTTACGTGTGCTGACATTGTCCTTGGCAATAAGAAAGATAGTACCACTTATAAGTATATTTTTACGTCTATTAGTTTCTTACTATTCAAACTATATTCCTATGTGGGTTCAGAAAGCGCTATAGCACCCAACAATCTCTATCAAAATTTCACATGATAACTACAAAAATATTAGTGCATTCATACTGGGTCTGACAAAAGGTTAAGACACTTTCCTCCATGGTTTGTCGATTACAAAATTAGCAGCTTATAGAATCGAGAACAGTAGTCTCAAATTTAAATTCAGTTATTACTTCTTCTTGGTGCGTCGTATCTACCTTGGTTCAATTCTATATAATATATTTAACTAGCTCTTGTTTATTGATGAATCCAAAATCTGTAACAGAATGTAGGTTTTGGAACAAAATTGCAATGCAGAAATTGAAAGCTGATATTACCGCAACATGGTTTATTAAGAACTCTTTTTCTTCAATTCCTGCTAAATCTCAATTTTTTGATCCTTATTGATAGGAAAAACTCAATTTTAAATTTGTTACTAGATGGAACTCTATTCAACATTCTGATAGGATTTTATTACTGGATGCAACTAATCTATAATATAATGTTCAAGAGAACTTACATGCCAAATTTCTATGTAACACATTGAAGAAAAAAACAAAAACATAACATTTCCTCCCATCAAAATTTTTTGAATTTGATTGACGTTGTACGATTTTTCGGTGTAAACCTCGAAATCATACAAAATGCCACTTACTCAACATATAGTCCAATTTCTGATATCCCATTTATTTGGTATTTTAGGGAGATATTGTTTGATCCCTGAACGGCCCTCGGTTAATATCATTTTTTTCGTCAATGCAATGTACTTCTTCATGGGAAGTTTCTTGTATTTATTTAAAATTGAACTGACGGCAGGTCGAACTTTATATAGTTTTTATCACTTGAGCCTAATACATTCTAACTTGTGTAGTTTGAGCCCAGTACATTGTGGCAATTTTATAATTGACGTTTGTATCAAAATGAAAAAATAATTTTCAATTTCACACGACAGTAACATTGATTTTCTAGTATTTTATGTATGGTATGGTGTTAGTAGGTCAGTTGGAGGTGGAATAAATACTGCCCCTTTGAAAAACGTATCAAATTTATAATGTTCTTTTTTTACTCATTTGAAATTTGTATTAGGTATTGATGATTATTGAAGTATTGCAATACTAGCAGTAGCTGCACATTTGGTGGCATTGCTGTCACTACTACTGCCAAGGTTTTCATCATCACTTTCAGACCATTCATCTTCAGTATCTTCTTCAGTATCTTCTTCTTGCTGTTTAAGTATATCATAAATTTCATTGTAGGAAGCTTTATTATTTACTTCTTCATCATTAAGATTCAAGTTACCACAGCGTTTATTTCATTGAATTAATAAGTTTTTTCTATTTTATTTCTACCATAAAATTATGGAGCACTAATACTACTATAATATAATAAATTAAAAGCACTATATTTGTTCAGTGAAAATGTTGTTGTGTAACAATAAATTAAAAATCCTAATTAATTTTTCAGAAAAGACCATACCAATAAAATAAGATAAGAACAGTTTTGAATATATATATATATATTTTTTTGCTTTTTGTCAACATTACTCAAGTGTAGAATGAGATCGATGATGCCTGTTATGAAAAGTAAGTCCTTGAATTTTAACACTCATTTTTAAGCGCAGTAATTTTGAAACGAAGGTCTATCGTTATGAATAAAAAATTAAATAAAGTACAAAACCAAAATTAGTTAAAGCTATTAACTAATTAAAGCTAAATTATGTCATGTGCGAAATCAGTTTCTGTTTTTGATTGTTGGAACAAACAACATAATGCAAGGGTTAACTTTTTATTTATTTAGATTATTTCTGTTAAAATTGGATTAATTCAGTTTTAATTAGCATTAAAATTTTGTCCAATCAAAAATAAAGATTTAAAGATTTTACTTACTCAATTACTTATTTAAATTTGCTCTTTGTATTTAGGGGAAGTTACTGTTCCGCCGTTTCTTTAAATATAGCAATTTGATTGCATATTTTCGGTGACTATGAATTCTCTTGGAATAGGTTAAAGAGATCCAACCTCACTTAATATCAGTATATGAGATGAAATTGTGAAGCTAATAAGAAGCAGAATAATTCTGATGATTTTTTATTTAAAGAATGCTTAATTTTGTTGATCTGAAACTACAATTACTGCAATGTTATAGTTTTTGCAAATAATATAACTTATACCAAGAAATGCAGAGCCGTAAGTATAGAGCCTTGGGGAGTTTCACAAAAACTTAATAAGAAGCTGCTTTTAAAGATTTATTGTTTTTTATCACTTAAGTAATTCTAAATCCATATAAAGGTAACTTCTGCAAATTCATTAAGTTAAAATTTATCTAGTATTATGTCATGATTTATGATGAAAAATAATTCAGAGAGATTAATAAACATTCCTTGAATAAATCTATTGATTGCCAGAGTTTTCATTATTGTTTGAATTTCAAAACTTTCGTACTTGCAAAATTGCTGAGAGCGGTTTGGTAACCGTTTAATTTCACCTCAATAAGCAAACGGTTTATCGATAAAGTATAAACCTTGAAACTGTATAACACTAGATAATAGATACAAATGTTATTTTTGAGTTTTCAATTTTAACTGAAAAGTAGGTAGTTGAGCTTTATGTCTTATTTTTATTTACCTTAGACGATTGATTTTTAAGATTATAGCACTTTATACCGTGCACTGAATGAGATTTTTAAAGCAAGTTATTTCTAACTTGTCTCTGAAATATATTTCCGTTTTAAATTCCTGATTTTATTATTGAGCTTTATCACTTGTGCTTTTCCCAAGGTATAATAACCTCTTGCAAAGTTATTAGAAGCGTCCCCTTTTGCAGTGAGCATTTGGTCTGGGTTAAATAAGCCTTTATAAGCACCTGTGTGTATTTCATCTACTACAGTTGGTTCAAGATCAAAAAAAATGGCACGTGGCACTTTTTTTCCACTTTCTATCTCAGCAAAGAATGATTCACTGGAATCTCCGTCTTCACGCTTGGTTCCTCCACAAATCCTTCAGGTGTTGTACGATGTTATAAGCAGTATAACTCCCAGCATGCATTCCCTATTTGACAGCCGGCTTGACCAATATGAAGTGATATACATTCATACTAAAAATAAATCATATTAACTTTTAAGTTTCAGCAGAGAGTACCTCTTAACTCTATTAGCACTGGATTATGCACTGGTTTTTCCTGTTGTGTTACTGAAGGGAAGGGCCATCATTATTAAGGCTATCTTTCCAATGTTCCTCCCCCTACTCCTCAAACACCACATTATAACTTAAAAAAAAAAATTTTTTCTTTCCTTTTTTTTTTAAAGGTCGAAATTTTCTACAGTCGTCATAATAAGATCAGCTGAAAGTTTCTGTTATTAAAAACATCATTTTCAAATATTGAGACAAAAAAAAAAAAAATGTATATATGCAAAAAATCGTGGCAATGTAACTATGGTCCATTTTGGGGCATCTGGTCAAAAGAAAAAATGTGGGATAGGTATATTCTTTTTAAAATCAGTTAAAAAATACATTCTAAAATATCATTATATTTAACATGTCTGCGCACTCAAGAGATTGTATAGAACAGTGGTTCTCAACCTGTGGGCCGCGGACCACTGGGGGTCCGTGGAACAATTCGTAGTGGTACGTGGATCAATTGATACTTCATTATTAAAATTTTGATATTTCGAGTGTCCAGACTGTGCAATCTGTACAGTGTTACT
>JAUZNK010004793.1:0-35598 GCA_035046665.1 Euphysa ruthae | reverse complement strand
TAAAACTAGCATTTTATTTTTTATTCTGAAAACTAAAACTAGCATTTTATTTTTTATTCTGAAAACTAAAACTAGCACTTTATTTTTTATTCTGAAAACTAAAACTAGCATTTTATTTTTTATTCTGAAAACTAAAACTAGCATTTTATTTTTTAAAAAACCAGTGTAATATTTTAAGGTTAATTTATTAACTTTTTTTTGTTAAAAATTTATTTTATGGATTCTTAAAATTTTTGCATTGAAGTTTTGTTGAAAATGAAAGTGAAACCTTTCCATTTAATATCATAATATGAAGGAAAATGAATGTGAGTGACCACGGTATCCAAAAAGTTTTCTTCTTGTCACATGATTAAAATTGGTATTTGATATTAAATGGGTTAGCAATACGAACCAATTAAAGTTTCATGATGATAAGCTGGAAGAAAAAAAAAAGAGTTAAAGCTGGTGTATATTATAAGTATTTCCATGAAGAAGCACTTAAACTATCAGTTCTGTTCAGTAAATAAGTATTGCCTTTCGTGTTTTATAAGTTTCTTTTTTTTTTACTGATGACTTTTTAACCAGCATTCTTTTTATCATTATGAAAATCCTTGCTGCAATTGTTAGGAGAGAGACAAACATTTAATCTTTATATAAATATATCCTAAGAATTTATGTTGGGTTTACTGGCTAGAAAGATATTTCAAAACTTAATTCGTGTACCAGAGAAATAATTTTATAGCATTTGAATTAAGCCAGCCCCTGCTAAATGAGCGTTGCCTTTATTTATCTTGTAAACTACTTAAGTTCACAAAACTCAATCAGATGAACTTTGATATACATAAATTCAAAAACATTGCTTAAACCGTGATCAAAATATTCTATTTCTCTTAAGTAAAAAAATATTGTGTTTTAATAGTGTTTAAAGCTTTTTTTATGAAAGTTTATTTGATGAGAATCAGCTTCATTCAAAAAATCTCATTGAAACCAATATAATAATTTTAAGATTTGTAGGTTTTACTGAAAAATTTATTTTGGTCACTAAATACTCCTCCTAAAGTATTAATGTCAGCTCAATGATACCAATTACTTGTACTACTTGAATTTTGGATTTCAACAAAGGTGTTGAATGAAACTTTATATATATAACATCCAAAAATAAAGTATAATAAAAATAATGCCCGAATATAAACAACTAGTATAAAAGTAATGGGAGTATCTTTAAAAGCCTAAAAAAAAAGAAGGGTTGAATTATCAAATAACATCGTTAGTATTTAAAGACGGCTTACACTGACATTAAATAAAGGCCACCCAAATTAAACAATGAATTACTATAACCACCAGTTGGGTGATAATTTCATGCATGGACTACTTCTAATGGCTTATGCAATACGGTAGTTTTAAAGTATAGTAAGCAAATTATGTAATTTAGGTCAGTCTTCAATAATTTTTAGCAGTGTAACCCCCTAAAAATGTATAGTTTTAGCAGTGTAACCCCCTAAAAAAAGTATAGTTTTAGCAGTGTAACCCTCCTAAAAAAGTATAGTTTTAGCAGTGTAACCCCCCTTAAAAAAGCATAGTTTTGAAAAAAATTATTTATTAAAATGAAAAACCTAGACATAAAGAATATGAAAAATAACAGTCTGGTGTCTTGCGTTGACACTTTACTCAAATAGAAAATGGTTGTTAGCTTTGGGTGGAATTTGTTTGTGACCACAATACTTCATCAAATGTTAAAATTTAGTTTCACTCTGAAGTTTTGGCTGCAAAAATAGACGTATTTAAACAATTATGATACTGATTGGAGCATAAAAGAGCAAAGATAGCCAATAGCAATGCTAATAAAAAAACTAGAAAAATACAAACAATGGTGAAAAACAATCAATTCTTTGGTCATAAGACCATTTGTGTAGATAAGAAATAATGAAGGGCTTAGAACAGAGTAATAAGAATATCATATAAATAGCAATCTTAGCAACATTATTAATCAACTTAAAAATACCAAAAAACAGTAAACTCTGCATGAAAGTAATATCTTAAGTTTCAAAAATTAAATAAGACACCTATTCACAAATAAAAATAACAGAAATTACATTAATACTGTGACATAAATACTGTAATAATGACAGCCAGATTTTCAGGTGAAGGATGCACCATCATGTATTAATATGATCAAAGTAGATTGCCTTATCACATCATTTTCATTTCCTTGAGAAAGTTTGTTCAAGTTTTTTTTTCAATGTTTATATTAATTACAAGTTCTGGTAGTATTACACTGAAAACACATGTTTAGGCTTTCCTAAAGTATTACACTGAAAACACATGTTTAGGCTTTCCTAAAGTATTACACTGAAAACACATGTTTAGGCTTTCCTAAAGTATTACACTGAAAACACATGTTTAGGCTTTCCTAAAGGCAAGCCAGTAACTTATGATTACATCAAGATTCTCGAATTTTCTATCACAAGTTCATAGCAAATTTGATAAGCTAATTTTGGAAAAATTTGAAAAAACTTTGTCCGGAAAATAGTGCTATAGATGAACTGATCACACTATACACACTTTAATGAGTTATAGAAATAATTGGGATGGATACAATTAAAAGTGGAAAGACTCCACAAATGAAAAAAATAACAACTATCCTGGTAGTTTATTGACTTGGTGTCCCTACGGTACCTAATCTCAGTCCAATACTCTGAAATTATTGTAAATACAAATCAACGGGATAGTTCTTTTTAAGCAAGATTTTTTTACACTTTATATCTTTTTTTTTAAAGATACTGATAGTATCAGTTAAATTGTTTTGACCCATTTCAAATTTGGATGATTAAATTTTCTAGAAATGAAATCCTGATAAAAGTAATTTTTTCTTTATAAAATAAATTCATAATGGTTCATTAATTGTTTATTAAATGAGAAAAAGAAAATATGCATTAGACTTCATGATAATGCCAAAATCTAAGTTATTACTAGATAAGTACCTAAACTGACTTGAAGTTTTCTTTCCATGCATCCAAACAATACAAATTATATTAAATGAAAATACATCTGAGCAGGCTTTATCTTAATATACTAGCATTATAGTTAACTTTACACAAGATGGTCTGCTGTAACAGTTTATGCTACGTTATAAAATTTAGGAAATAAAAGAAATTTGTAATATGCAAAATTGATTTCTGAACATGACCTTTTTATTTAATCACGTTTGTAATTTTTATTTCAAATAACTTTGAATCGGTCTTTAATATCTTTAATTTACTCATTCATCTTTTTGGAGAATTTTTGTAATTGGAAAGGTTTCTTTGAAGCACATGCAGTGACAGAGATGTTCTAATGCGGAAAATAAAATTAGATGTGTTGCGGCTTGTTCAACTTGTGGTGGACAGGAATGCGATAAGAGAAACTAGTTTTATACAAGATACCAGATGATGACTATAATTAGTTGATATTTTCAAAGTATCAACCCGTTAAGCATCAATGATCAGATATCTTGTCAAGGCGATATCGGTTCATATCTGGAAATCACGAGATAATTCGTGATTATACAATCGATTCATATGCGTTAATGATGATCAAATCGCAAAAAAATTTTAGGAAAGTAAAGCCATATCTTCATATTAATCGAATAGGCTGACACCATGATCACATTAAAGAAAAATTATCTGCTCAAATTTTAAGCCTAAAATGACGTAACTTGGTAGCATACCGCATGCATAGTCTAAGTTTTTGTAAACATACAAAAAATAAAAAATTGGCATATGGCAACATGTCATCAAAGCACAGCAAACTTTCTGTAGAAGAAACATGTAATTACATGCTTGATAGTGATGATCTATCAGATTTTGAAAAATCTAATGAAAACGAAGAAGCTCTAGATTTATCATCTAAAAGTGAAAGTGGGGTAGGATTGCCTGAGTGTGAGGAAATGAATGGACAGACTCCTGAGATGGAACAAGTAAAAAGAAGGCTAAAGTTCCTTCCAGAAAGGTTGACAAAATATAGAAGATTGATGTGGAAAGATATAAAGCCTGTTGATGGAATGTGAAGGGATGTTTTTTTATGGTATTCTGGAGACATGTCATATTCTTGATAGTGAGGAACCCTTCGCCTTATCTGAGCATATATTCACGTATAAAATTATTGAACTAATCGTGGAGAATAACAATTTATACAATAAATAAAATATTTGAAACAGCAGGTTTCACACATAATATATCCCAAAATAAGCTCATTATGTTTGAGAAATATGTTCATTTTTATAACGATCAAGAATTTGATGAAAATCATGTCAAGTCAGCAAAAAAACAACCTGTTTTAGATGCTTTAGTATAACACACCAGACACTTGATCACACTTGAGCGCGATATTTCAATTTATGAATTGTTGTTACTATAGAAAGGACGATTGAGTTGGAAAAAACATATTCTGAATAAATTTGCATGTTTTGGACTAGTCGTTTGTGCTCAGTGATTAGTCATCTGGATAATTAAAATATCATTCTGTATACAGGGGCGAATACTGTTGGTGTTGACCACAACGGAGATGAACAATATCACGCTACAAGGATGTGACCAATTCTTCTAATCTATAAAGATCTATATGAATTAGGTCACTGTGTTTATATAGATAATTGGTACACATCTATTGAGTTATGTGACCGATTGAATATGCAAACAACCAATGTGATTGGTACAGTTCAAAAGGACTGCAAAGGTTTATAGTAAATAATGAAAGCAAAACTGAAAACATTTGAATGAGTGATTATCTATGAACAAAAAATAGGTCAGTGTTACACATTGGAAGGGTAAAAGGGATGTATTTATGTTAACAAAATGTATCCCAGAATCTGAACCTAGAATAACTAGAAGAGGAAAAGTTTCTTTAGTACCTACAGTTGTGCATGAACATAATTATAAGATGGGTGATGTCGATCACAGCAATAAACTCAGCATGTTGATAGGTATAATATGCTGAGTTTATTGCTGCAATCGAGCGCAAATAAAAAAATGGTAGAGAAAATATTTTCGTTGGTTAATTAATTATTCTGTCGCTAAAGCACATATACTTCATCAAAAGTTAGATGGAAAGTTGGAGTTTAATACAATTTCTGATGAAACTTGTTGAGCAAATCGTGAAGCTGTATGGTGCGAAAGCAGAGTCTGCACTTGAACATTGTTGTGGTTGGCCAAGTTTAGATAGAAACCCCTTTCGGTTAACCAATTAACATTTCCCTAGTCATATAGTATTAAATAAAACATCAATTCTATAATATATTAATTTTGAGCACTAATATTGTTTTGAAGTATTTTAAACTGCCTTTTAAAAACCTACTAACAAACAACCAAAAATAACCCGACAAAGAGGGTAGGGTAGTATAGGTAAAATTAAAGTTGACAACAAGCCACATTTACATCAAAAAAGTTGGGCTAACAGCTTTTTTCAAAAATTTGGCTCTGTCAAGTGATTTGCAAGATTAGGTGTTAACCTCAAGAAAAAAATTACAAAATTGTAATGAAAAAATGTCGAGATCTATCTATAGATGGATGAACAGCAGTGAATCCATAGGCCCTTCACTCCATGGGTTAAAGCATGTAAAAACCATTAGTTATCCCTTTGAGAACAGACCAAACCATTCATAGGAGACTGTTAGCCAAGAAATTGATTAAAAAATGAAAAGGGACACTAAACCCACCTGCAAATAATATGTTGGCAGACCAGCATTGAAAATTCTCATGGTCACATAACACAGGAGAATTATTTATATCATCCATAACTTTATTTCCAAAAATAATAATTAACTTGTTACACTCCGATAAAATCTCCCCTGATATCAGAAATTTTATTTCTTCAAAGTCTTTTTCTATTAACAAGTTACAAAACCCAGAGTTCAAAATGCTAAATCTTGATGAAATATGACAAATGCTATAACAAAACAAATAATATTTAAACTTGCCTTCACTTGTTTAAAATTCAAAACTACATTTTTTTTACATACACAAATTATTGTTGATTTTCCAAAAATATGGCACAAGCAATGTAAACAAATATAAAGAGATTTTCAAAGAAATTAATATTTAAAAATTTTTCATCATAATAGTGTAAATCAAAATATGCGATGTGATTATTCTTTCCTAAATATATTTACATAAATATATATATATACATATATATTATATGTATATTAATAATTTTACTTCAACAAACTTTAATTCACTAAAGTTGTCAAAATCTTACAAGTCTTTTATTAGATAAAAATTATATAAAAAGTATTGAGTTTTAGTTATATAAGCATCAATCATTTAGACTTGCTAAAAAAATCAAATAGCTAAAAAAAAACTTTCCCCATATATAGATAGATAGATACCTTTATTTAGTTGGTACAAGTAATTTAATCCAACTAAGTATATTAAAAACTAATACGTATAATAAAGAAAGCAACCGAACACAATGAAAAAGTAAATATTAAACAAACCAAAATCAAAAAAATGTTAAATCCTGCCTATTTTATAGATGTAACCTTTTCCGCACCAAGATTTTAATCCCATTTTTAATTCCTTAATCCAATTTAAACTCACTAGCTTTCGGGGTAATAAATTCCATAAAAAGGTAAAGGTATCTGTGCATTTAGGTCGAGATGAAATTGTTTGAAAACCAATCTATAATTCGGCTACAATCATTTTTGAGCTGTTTAAAGACATTTTGGAGATCTTTATCGCAAACATACAGTGTGTTATCATCAGCAAAGTTACACAGTTCAGTTTCCAGAATAAATAAAAAATCATTGATAAAAATATTAAACAGCAAAGGTCCTAAGATGGAGCCCTGTGGGACCCCAAACACAACTTCCATGAGTTCACTTAGTGTAGAAAATATCTTAACGTTTAATAGATAATATCATGAAAAGCATATAGTATTTTTTAAGGTGTATCTCTAGGCTTTCCCTGAGTTTTTTTAAAAACTAGTCAATTTTCCAGGTTTTCCAGGTGGTGTGTGTGACCCCTACCTTTTTTACAATTTTTTGTAAAATTGCTACTTCTATTTCTAATTAAATATTTATTATAATTAAATGAAGAAAATTTGATAATTTCCATAACATGCTGTGGTGCTTTTACAATGCATATTAAAAAAGAAGTGCCACACTTACTATTATTTGGAAAAAAAATAGACAAGCTTTTGAATGATAAGTAACTTCAAAATATATATAGCCTGCTGCAAATGAAACTAAAGTCACAATGGCTTAATTTTTTATTATTTAGATTATTTAAATTTCTCAAGTATTTTTTTTTTTAACACAAGATTACCTCATCTCTTATTTTTGTTATAAACAGTTGCATCAACAAAAGATTCCAGCATCTGTTTGGCTGGCCCCTAAAAATAAAATAACTTAAAAATTATTCTACTTACTATCCACTTAAATAGCATTTTTGATATATGTTACAGGTTTTATACACATATACTTATCAATAATATGTTGCATGTGATGATAAAATGGTAAAAGTTGCTCTGGAAAATTTTAGTAAAAATTCTTTAAAACTAATAAAGAGTTATGTAAGAAATTAGCATTTTATATTAATGGATATTTCGCTATATTGATTGCATTTTGTAAAAAATATAATAACCTTTCTTTCCCTTCAATATTAAATGCTTTATATTGACTATTTACCTAAAAATCAAAATATACAGCTTTGAAAACTCCAAAATTTTTGACAAAATTAAAAATATGTAAAGATACAGATTGAAAATGCCATAATGAGAATAAACTAAACATATTTTAGTGATTGAGAGCTGTGCTTGATTTATAAAAAAATTGTAGTCAATATAGTCAGGAATAATAATATTTCGGTCAAATTTGAAGGCTCAAGACCAAAAAAACTACAAAATGGATATAGCAGAATAATCAGAAATAATATTTCTAAATAAATTTTTGAGCATCACGCAATATTTTGACTATATTGGAACATAATAAATTCCATAAAAAGGCAAAGGTTTGTATATGTGCATTTAAATCGATATTTTTGGTAATTTTTTTTTTTTGTTAAAATAATTCAAGTGAAACATTCCAAGGCTCTTCAAAATCTGATTGATTGGATCAATCAAATATTAAACAGATTTTCTGTATTGTTATTATTTCTCTATTTATTATTGCTCAATTCTATAAGTAAACAATTAGCTTTTTTTTTTGCAACAAAATCTGCAGCCAATCTGATGTAGTCAGGGAATTTTTAATTTTATTTTTTAGCCTAAGGGTTCAAGATTAGCACTCAATCGTTTCAACTTCACCTGAAAATTTTAAGAATGATTGGATTGCTATTGTTTCAACATTTCTGAAATTACAACCCCATAAATTTCTTTAACGATTTAACGTACAAAAACTGTCTTTACTTCCTAGAAGAACTAAAGATGGTAATCGCTGTTTCATGATAAATACTTGAAGAATAATGCGATTATCACTATAAATTTGCACATTATTTTAATAGTTGGCTATTGAATTTTGAAAAGCAATTATATTGATTGTAAATTTTAATCATATGTAATAGGAAAACAGGAAGAAAACATGTATAAAGCTCATGAATGAGTTTTTTCCTGTTATATGATAGCTTTGCACCGATTCAAATCAATCAAACACCTCCCCTTACCCAAAACTCTTGCAGCTTTTAAATGCCTGAAAACCTTGCAAATTTTTACTCACAAATATCTTCTTTATTTTTTAGAATCTCCTCACTCCTTCCTACCATACCCAGTATACAACTTTTATAAACCTTGTTACAATCCCCGATATAACCCTCACAAATTAAAAATCTGATCTTTGGCCATTTCCTATAGCACCTTCTTAATTAAAAAATCTCAGCATCAGTTTCTTATACAATTGCTTCTTTAAAAAAAAAAAAAAAAAAAAAAAAAAAAAAAAAATGTACATCAAAGCTAGTTATTACTTGCCATAAACTATAGAAAGTCTCTAAAGCTGGATTGTCGTACAGAAAAATGTTCTGTTCCTATAAAATAGGATTTCTTGACATAAAGAAATACAGATAAATAGCATGTGATCTAATTTTATTTCGTGATAAAAATTTATTATAAACAATATTTTACAAAAGGCTATTTATTTAAACTCTGGCCCAGTTCGCAGTTCTATTTTAGTGATACATCCCATCATTTTCTCTAATATTTTCTCGCAGAAACCTTTTAAAAAGTAAACTTTTGAGATGTCTACATCACGTCCCGTAATGAAAAATGTGATGATGATTTCATTCAGTCTTCTTTTGATTATTACGTCACTAGTTATTAGTTCGTAAAAAGTACCTTCCATAAAATTACGAATCATAATATCGTCACTAAATCTATCTGCACACCAATAGCTCCCTTTTAAGCCACCTAAAAAGAAAATAATTTTAAAACATTATCTATTTATATCAAGCTATGCTGTATGGAAAACCTCTAAGCAGTCATAGCACTCTTTTAATTTCATTACCTGCAAACCAGTGCAAGTGAATCCAAACTGTAAATTCAGACTAACAATTTTTACCCAGAAGTTTCATTACGATTGGAAAACATAAAATAAAATTTAAAGTGGTATTTTAGAAATTAACAAGATTTACATAAGTAGATTAGCATATAAATACTGTAATCAAACAGTTTCATATTAAAACTTTTACTTACTCCTAATAAAAATTTATCAAGACAGGAAAAAACACCTGATCACATCTTGATTTTGACTTTATTAAGGTTATAATAAATTACTAGTGAGAAATTCTTTTTCAAATTTTGCTCATTTGATGAATCCAATTTTGAAACCATTAACTTACATGGAATATTACGATACCATATAGATTTCAAGCACTGATTTAATTTAAGAAAATTTACCTTATAGTAATTTTAAAACGATATTTAGAAAGTTTTTAAGCACGTTTTCCAATCAAAATTAAAAGAAATTAAAAGGAAAAAATGAGCTTTTAGTAAAACAAAAAAAAGAAAAAAAAAAGAAGTTGCTTTTTTATCATCGCTAATTCTGAACATTATATTTTATCAACGAACTTTGACCCCAAATGTTGACAACAACCACTGACCAAATAGACGGTGATTCATAATTGAAAGAGAAGTTATTATCACAATCATACTTACCAGTATGTATTGAATCCCAACCTTTAACAACGCCAATTCTGTGAGCAGGCACTTCGTATCGTTTCAACTTCGTACCTTTAGTTGAATTGGTAGGAAGCGGTGCTTTAGGTCTACGCATTATATGACGTATAGAACATGTACAACCTAAAGCCTTCAAGCTAAACTGTGGTTCCTTTCTGGGGATTAAATTTTTTAACATCTAAAAATAACAATTTAAAATTGTTGAAAATTATCAAATCAAATCAAAATCATTTATTTACCATTAATATTGGTTAGATATGCCCGATAGCTAAGGCAGAACAAAAGAGTGCCACCAAAATAAATTATTTTTACAAATTTGATATACTATAAAAATAAACTAACATTTGACACGTTTCCATACGAAGAAACTGAAAACTTACACAGGAATATACAAACATGCACGCACGCACAGTCACAAGTAAAGAAGTAGTATAATATTTCTAAATAATAACTATAAATTAGGAAAAGAGACAAAATTCATACATATAAAATAATATCAACGTTGAAAAAAAATTTATGAATTTTAAAACCTTTGAAGTCAAATACAACCAGAATAGCAATATCGACTGTGGAATTTATATGACGAAATAATTTTCAAGATTTTCAAGAATTTTCAAAACACTAGAATAAATTGTACATGGTAAAATAATTTTTTAAAATAAAATAATATAATTTTAACTATAAATTTAACATTTATAAATATTTATTCATAAATTTTTTTTTTAATTTTTAATTATAATTTAGGTATTTGATGTGAATAAAAGTGCTTTTTGGGAACATTGCTTATTCAACCTTCCATCTTGTTTAAGAGTTATGAAAACAATCCTCAATAAAGCTCTGAGCTAAAACAGTTGTTTCATGATTGTTTAACCAAGAAGACAAGGTAATGGTCTCTGGATCCTAGAGCTGTGGGTTTGAGCCCAACCCAGAGCCAATGATTTTCTTTAGCATAAGCTCAAACGGTAGCTCTAAGTAAACCAGAACCAAACCCATGGGAATCTTTTGAAATAAATAGCTTGAAGTTAATTGTTGACCCCGCGCTAAAAAATATGAATTATTAATCAATTAATCGTAGCAATTGAGGATTCAATATTTTTTTAAAAGAATGTTTTGCGTTTCTGTGTTACCTGCTCTAATTGTTATAAGACATAAGAAAAAAAATTTCTCTACTAATAAAATAAATTTTATGCAGAAATAAAAAAGTTGTTAATTTTCTGTGACTATAGGCAAAATTTCTAGATTGCAGAAGTGCTAAAAATATCAAATACAATTTTAAAAATAAATTTTTGATAAAAAACCAGATATATAATTTTTTAACATTATCCACATCTTTTTTTGGGCTATGAATTAGACCCTGGTCACCAAAATTTCAGCAAGTGACCATAGGGATCAAAATTTGACAAGAATTTGACATCACTTTGTTTTTAAGCTTCAATCCCACTGTAATCCGATCTTATCAGGACCTTATCATGGCTTAGGGACTTGCAGTAAATTTAAAAAAATCAAGAAGCATAAAACAGCCAAAATGTAGGACATTACAGCAGAAATTATGTAAAAACAGGACAATACAGTAAAAATTATGTTTTTACTAAAAATATAGGAACTACAAGATGTGTGGGAGAGCTGACATAAAAACCATATGAAAACTTTAATAAAATATAGTGTGTTCTGAATTTTTAATTGGAAAATCAGTGTATCACAGTTAATACATATTTTTTTGTTCCTAGTAAACATATTATATACAGTTCAAAGTTTCACATTTAGATTGATTGCTTCCTTCCCTGTATTACATACATGCAAGTAATTTAAATACCTATATCCTATTTCTGGTAGAAAACTTCATCAAATATATAAAACATTTGAGAAAAGCCACGAATGAGTTTATTTCTCAAGCTATCAACAAAACCGAAAAAACAAATATTAATTTTAGGTCCCTGGCATTATCAATGGAGAAAATTCAAAAATACGTTCCATTTAAAAAAGTGATTGTTTAAATAATTTCAGGAAAAAAAAAAACGCTTACATCGTCCTACATGCAAATTATAGGAGCAAATCAAAACCATTAACTATTTAGTGTTATGAATATTTAAATGGTATGTCATTCCTTTACAACAGGAGGCTATATATTCTGAGGATTGTAAAGCTACTAATAATTAGATCCTCAAAAATCATGGCAAATTTTCTTAGAATAAGCTTCATTTGAATTTTGCTCTTGCCAAAAAATGTTAAACCCATAATACCTATTGAAATATCTGTTAAGTAATATACAAAAAAAATCCATTAAAGCCTGGATATTCATCAAATTAATGAATACAATTAATTATTCAATTGTTATATTCTAATGGAGCATATTTACACTGCATAAATTTCATTACATTACTAGATAAAAAAGTGCTTTAACACAATACGTTTACTTGTTTATCCCAGCTGATAAAATATCTACAGCTCAAAAAAAAATTAATTTAAAAAAAAAACTGTATTCTTTATTGCCCCTGAGTATTGCATAACGTTCCACCAAGTACAATTGACTCACGATAAACTCAAATATTTGAAAATTCAAACATCTCATAAGGTCAAAGAAATTTGTCTATCCCTTGAACCTAATAACTTTTTTCAGGCAAAAAAATTCTCTATAACTACTCAAACATCTTGGAAGGGGGAGGTCGAGCAAATACTCAAAACATCTTGGGATGTTGAGCAAATTTGGCAGTCCCTTGAATGAATTTCTCTCTGTAACTCAAACTTTGGTTAATCGCCCGAAAATTTTCAATGAAAATTCTTATTTTTCTACTGGAATTAAAACATTCAAATGTTTTCGAATCATGCATTCGATTTCAAACAAATCATTCTTGGTTCTTTGTAGAGCCCATAAAACAAAGGCTTAATAATAAGCTTATAAGTGTAAAATGTAATACTTTAAAACACTTGAAAAGGGGAAAGACAAATAAGGAGGTAGCAGCAAAGTATGGTGTCCCTAAAAACACTATTTCTATCTATATGGGTATAAATAAACAAAAACAAACAACTTCGTTGGAAAAGAAAGGCATGTCTTTTCCACGAAAAAGCACACCCTGTGGGAGCTATGACCAAAAATTAAAGCAGTTTTCAACTGGTTTGTTAAAAAAAGAAGCCAAAAAACTCCAATTGATCTTGAGAAATTGTCACATGTCATTCAACCAAATCTATCAGTTGAATCGTTTGCTGATCTGGACGGTGAAGTTATCCCCTCTGCTTCTTTCTCTAATGATAATGATAACATCGCCAATGTTATCAAAGGGGAGGATGAAAAAAGTATGCCACCAACTAATAAAGTTGAAGATGCGTTGGAAATGCTGTAAGACCCTTCCATGTTCAGTACGTGAGCGGGAAAATCTTAACTTCATGCAAACAACTATAAAATTTCCAATTAAGAAATTAAAGATGAAACATTAGGCTATTTGTAATGCTATTTTAATATTCATGTCTTAAAAAAAATTTTAAACTAATTCAAAATTTAAATAATTAATTTCTGAAAAGTAACCTTATATGGCTAAGCCATATCTAAATTGTTCAATAATATTTATAATATAGTATATAATATAATAAAATGCAAAGTTTATTTATGTTGATTAAAAAAAAATTTGAAACGCAATATTTCTCTAACAATCAGGAATAATTATACAGAAAAAATATAAAAAGTGAAAAAATACAGAGAAAGCAATAAATACAAAAAAAAATATGTATATATTTGCATCAATAAAAACAAATTATAAAATTCCCGATTTAGCAGAATTTCATTTTAAGTAGAAAGCGTATTCTATTTTGACTTTCTTTGTACACAAGATATTCACTTTGATGAAAGGAACTACTTCCAACATTTGTAGAAATAGGCTTTCCTTGTGGAACAATTACATCATGTTCACCAAACTTCAGAACTTTTTCAAGCTTTTTATCTAAAATATATTTATGTATATATTACCTATATTATTTCATTCATTCAATTTCATTGAGCCCATGAAGATTAGGCCTCAAGTATGTATTTTGAGCACTGTAACTGTAGTAAGAAGTATTAGATGCTTCTGAAACTATGAATAAACATAAGTTGAACCTGGCAAATTCTTATACACAAAACAAGCAGCGTTAGTTTGAATTCATGCTATCTAAAATCAAAAACGCAAAGATACGCTTTATCAATTTTTTGCCTCGTTTACTCTAAAAGCGGGCAAACAAAGAAATTTTTTTCAGAAATCCACTATCATCATTTGACTCTTTTACCCTAACATCATACAAAAATTTTATGAAAATTTATGAATTAATTTTAAAAAAAAAACTTAAAAATTATGAATTTTGCCTAATCGTTTAAATTGATTCTAGCAAAAATGTGAATTTTCAGAAAGAGTCAAAATCAAAAAAAATACAGAATTGGTCTAATTTTGCCTTTTTTTTACTCCAAAATCAGATTAACCAGAATTTCCTTGAAAAATCTGACTTTGTCAAATTATTTGCCCCCACTAAATCTTGATTGAGTTCATGCAAAAAAATTAGAAAAAAACAAATAAGCCGATCTCAAGAAAAATGTGTAAATGATAATTTTTGCCTTTTTTTATTCAGATCCGGAAAAAACATCACATTTATTTTTTGTCCTTGACATCTAATTCGATGCAAAAAATTAAAAAAAATTTTGAATACAGATTTTTTGGTTTTTTTTTTGCCAGGTTTAATTCAAGATCAAGCAAATGAGAATTTTTCCAAAAATCCGGCTTCGCCAAGCAATTTTCCTTGTCAGGTCTTTATAATAAAAAATACATAATAAAATTATTAAATTATAAAAATAATTAATAAAAATAATTATAATAAAAGAACTAAATGATCTCAAGAAAAATAGGATTTTTGCTTTACTTACCCAATTTAAAGCAAGAATAAAAAATTTAAAGAAAATCTAGAAAAGCTCATCGATTTTAACTTTGAAATCCAACTCCAAGCATAAAATTAAAAAAAGAGAAGAATCAGATTTCTGGTCTATTTTTGGCTAGTAGTAGTAGTAGTTCCATCCGAAAAAAAATTAGAAAAAAGTGATGAGAGGATACTGCAATCTAGCACAGAAAGAATGACAGACAGAAGGAAAAATAGCACTGTATCCACAGGGACCTTTACTGTGTGGATCCATAAGTCTCGTAAAAAATTTTTAATTGATGATATCAGATCCTTTCTAAGAGCATAATTTGGTATTTAGAATTATTAATGCCAACCTGGTTCTTGTCTTCCTTTAGCAAGGACTGAATCAAATCCTTTTGGTGGTTTTGTTAGTGAAGAATCATCTTGTGTTTTAACTTTTTGTTTACCAAGCACCACTTCGTTCAAGAACATTATACCAGTGCCATCATTTGAAGTACCAACTAAAAAAAAATCCTTAAGATTTTCAAGTAGAAAATTTAATTTTAATTTTAATATTAAATACAAAGAAATTTTGAAAAAAAAAATGGGCTGTTAATTGTATACTTACAAAATACGTAAAATAATGTTGAAATTAAACTTCAACAAATCGCTATATAGTTAACCTGAAACACAGATGCTTTTTTTTTCTTCTGCGTAAAAGAAGAATCTTTCCGGGTTTGCCAATTCCTTTCATATGCTACTCTACATAAAAGTGTAGAGAAATTTTGAATCCTGCAGAGGTAAGTAACAATCAAGTGAAATAAAAGCATTATTTTTTCTACAATTTTTAACACAATCAAATAACAAGGTTGTTGTTTTAAAGAAAATCATCAAAAACAAAATTATTAGATGGAAGTCATTTTTTATTCTATTCAGCACGTGGTTTTAGTATGTATGCACTTTGGTTGCATATTCTGATGAAAAGTTTTTTTTACAGTAAGCCAAGTGAGTTTCAAGTTACAAAAAGACAGAAGAAAAGGAAAAAAAGAAAGAAAAAATCAAAAACTGTTTTTCTTTTATAATAAAAAGCAATGTACTTCCTTGTTTCTTAATAAAAGAGTTAAAAAATTATCTTTTTCTTTTTACTACAAAGTTATAACTTAATTAGTAGGTTTAATAAGAGTGCTCATTAAAGCTGAATTTGTTATTGGTGTTTTTTCCGATGTTATTAAAATATCCTCTGTTATTCCTATTCATAAAAAAGCTCTAAACTTTGTTGCAAAATCTACACACCGAATTAGTTGTTTTGCGATATCAGTAAACTCATTTAAAAACTAATTTACTCTCAGGTTTACACTTTTCTGAATATATTTGATTGCTTGTGTGATCAATAGTTTGGATTTCTTTCGAAACATTCCACTTCTCACACCTTATTAGTATTATTGAGATGATTTTACAGGCAAAATTAAAATCCATCACGGCTCTTTTGCTTGTGGGGTTTTTACAGATCTCCGAAAAGCTTTCTATATGGTTAATCATGGTATCATAATGAAAAAGTTATATCATTATGGTATATGTGGGAAAGCTAATGATTAGTTTTCTTCTCGTTTACAAAACCGTGAACAATTTGTTTCAATAAACGCTTTCAAATCCTCCCATAACATTATTGAATATGGTGTCCCTAAGGTTTCGTTCTTAATCCTCTATTATTCTTAATATATATAAACGATCTCCCTAATTCTGTCAAAAACTCTACTGTACATTACTTCGCAGACAACATCAATCTCTTATGCATCAGCAAATCGTGTAAAGATCCTTGTAAAAAAGTTAATTTGTGCGATTGGCTCAACAGCAAATGCATTTCTTTAATTCTTTTCTTTGATTCTAATATCAATATTACAACTAACGGTAAAATACTTTTTCCATCTAGCCATATAAAATACCTTGGTGTCCTTATAGATGAAAATCTTTCCTGGTGTAATTACATTAATGAATTGAGCAATAAACTTACAAGAAGTAACAGCATGCTTTCAAAAGTTTGATACTATGTATCACCCAATACATCAAACATCTATCTATTTCTCTTTGTTCTCATCACATCTCAATTACTGTAGTCTTGTTTGGGGACAAAAAAAGGAAATCATCATGTTAGTCATATACACAGTTTACAACGTATTGCTATTAGAATCATTACTTTTTTGCAATTTCCACCCAATGTTAAAGCTGAATTTTTGGAACGAGAAATCCTCCAATTTTCCAATTTTATAAACATGCATAATGCTCTTTTTGTTTTTTATTTAATTAAAAATTCACTTTGAAATCAATTATTATTTTTGTTTGGTAGTTACTTTAGTTTTTGTAAGATGTTTTGTGATTCACCTAACTTTTTTTGAATTCACACTCTGTTAAATATACCCTTTGGTTTATCGAGAATCAAAGAAATACATTTTATTTGAGTTTATTCATCTTTAAATTGCTCTTTAAGATTTTTTAAATTTTTTTTTACCTGCGTTTCTAATTTATTTATGTTTTTCCGATTCTTTTTTGGATTTTTCAGATGTCCACTTTTTTTTTTTAGTAATTTTTCATAATCAAATCTAGATTTATATAAAAAAATAATTGTCTTTGGTTTAATACGTTTAAGAGATAGTTGTTTTAAAATTACAGGATGTATCAGGGTGAGCAAAAATTTTTTTGCTTGATGAAGAAATGTGCCATCTAAAAAATAAAAAGATTTGTCTTTGATTTACACTGTCCAAACCAAAAGGTAACTTTAAAAAGATTTTAAAAAGTTTTCATGAACATAATACATTTCATTTCATAATTCATAACATACTAGAGAATAAAAGGTGAAAAATCATCACAAACTAAAATATTTTTACACACCTGAATGGTAGATTCTGAAGCAAAGGTCAATGTATAATGACAAAGTAACACTGCAGAAAATGTATAAATACCCTGATTCCTTGAGCAACATTTTTTTTTAGTGCACATTCCACAAGCATGTGCTTTTCATTTTTTTTTCAGTTATAAATACAAGGTTATTTAAAGAGATTATTTCACTTATTAAATACTTAATCACAAGGTTTCTAAATTGCGTCTGTTGCATTCCAGCTTGGAATGAGCTATTTGTTTGCATTCAATGCATCACTTCTATGTTATCTGTTCCAATTTTTTTGTACCTATGAAACTTTTTCTTTAGAGCATTATAGTATGACATTATTTGGTCATAATGGTTTCCTAATCTCCATTAATCACCTTATGATTACTTTATTACTTTTATTGATAAATTTTTGAGGTTTATGAGAGTAGAAATTCATTACTTATTGCTTCTTTCATTTGTCAGCAGTGACAAGAGTGGGTTTATCTTTGGCAGTCTCCAAGCAAATTTTCCTTCACGTGTTTAGTGTTTGTAACCTTCAGTTGGAAATAACATAAATTTTGGGATGGTTTTAAAAATGTGTGCACTAAACTATTTCTTATTTTTCACTTGAACATAGGTTGCACTTCTTATTATCTGGGTTGTATTTTTAAAAATCTTTTTCAAAAAAGGGAATATTGGGTGTAGCAATCTCTGCAGTTAACTCTTTGTCATATTTATATTTTGTGTTTAAAATGATCTTTTGTGGTTTGCGTAACATAACTTAAAGGTTGTTTTACATGCTCCAACATATTTTATTTTGTTATAGTTAGAAAGACTGATAAGATTGGCTAACTGACAAAAATCTTTTTTGCCTTGACCTTGGGATGGGCAGATTAAACAAGTGAGTGACACACAGAGTACAGAAAGACTGGTCATTTTTAAGCCAAAAATTAAAACGAAATATCTCTTTATACTATTGGTCACAAAAATGTATAAAACCATAAACTTATACACAAACTCTAAAAATCCAACTCATTTTATTTGTAAGGCTATTCAACATCAATTCCTGGTAAGGCTTTTAATATTGGTTATGGATGCATATAATCTCCAAGTACATTATTCACATTTACCCATTTTTAAACATCAAAACGAGGAGGAATGTCTTTGGATATTTTAGAAGTTGGAGCAGAACAAACAGCATTTTCATTTTCCTCATTTTAGAGTCTGAAAAGCCATAAAAACCTGACTCTGCTCCCACTCCATCACTATGAAATTTAATAAAGACATCCTCTACCCAATTCAGATCAGAATCGCTGTCTTCTTTTCAGGTTATTTCAGCTTCATTTAAACCGCATGAAAATGAAGTTGAAGACGATTGCGTTTTTTTGTCCCCCAATTTTTTTCTAAATCTACACAACTCCCAATCTTTTCCAGAATAAAATTGGTCTCCAGTCCATTAGAAGTCTTTTACTGTTCGAAAATTGCCTGCAGAGTGAAAGCAAGCGAAACCCGGACTTTTCTGTGACTGGGATATTTTTATTACGTCAAAATACCGGTCTTGTCCGGGGAAGGCACGCAAAGGATTAAGTTTTTTTGAAAATAAGTTACAATGCATTTACGAATAAAAACTAAATGAAACCCCACTATCCTCACATGGAGTACAGGGGTCAAAGGCCGCTATTAAAATAATTGATCGGTTTCCCAAAAGTATGCAAGTACTAAATTTCAAGCGTTTTGTAGATCTCCGAAATTTTCACCATTTTCCAAAAGTATCCCAGTTTTAACATAGTGTCCAATAGCAGTGGTTTGTTGATTTCTGGTATATGACAAATATTTATTCTGAAACAAAATTTTGTATATACTACCATATACCCATTATCAATTGTTAAAATCAAAAATTCCAACATATCAAAATAACTGGTACATATTTCTACTTGGTTATTTCATTTTTGTATCAAGTACTATGTTAAATAAAGTACAAATGAATTCCAAAAACTCTAAATTCCAGTTGCAAAGTTCTAAAAAAACAAAAAGGCGAGACAAATAGCAAGAGCATGCTAACAAATGAAAACTTGGATATTACTTTTTCAAGAATTTTACAGCATAACTGAGAAAAACACGTTTCCAGGTTTTGATGATTTTACTTTATATTTACTTTATATAAGTTTTATATGTGCCAGTAAAATCATGGATAATGAGAACTTTTAAAGAACTTGATCTAATAATTAGTGAAAAAAATATCAGCTAAAATTAAAGAACTATATAATGAAAAGACTAAGGTGGAAGATAAGAAAATTTCAAAATAAATAAGGAAACAAATAAGGCATTTCAAAAATAAGCAAAAAACTGTATCATGGTTGTCTGGCCGAGCAGTTAAGTCTTTGGTTTCTGTCACAGAGGTGTGAGTTCGAACCACCTTAGAGATCAATGAATTTACCAAAGATCAAATAGGAGCTCTAAGGTACACCAGAACTAAAACTGTGAGCCCTTCTACAATAAATTAATTCGCAAAACTATTTTTTTGGTCGCACGCTAAAATAATCGAATTAAACTTGTTCCTTGGAAAAACTTATATTTCCATATTTCAAATTGAAAAATTAAAATAAAAATGACAAAAACAAAATTGGATAGCCAAAATAAAACTTCCAGGAAATTTCAAGCAAGATAATTAATAGATAGATTGTTGAAAATTCTTGCCATGAGGTTTGCTTAAAAATTAGCTTATAACAAATCTTTAAAATTATACATATAAACCCCAAGCAAAGCAGTATTTAAGCAAAGTGCCCTAACTTTGAAGTTGGATATTTTTTTATTACTAAATATGTCCCAGGATTTTATTTATTAAAGAGCACCTAAAAAGGCTAAGCTTTCCAATGATGTATGGCATAACCCATTTTTTTTTAATTTTCCCTTCAAATACTGGCCATCATTTTCCAAAAAAAATAAGGTTTTTCTTTTAGCTAATTATGAAGAAATCATTAATACCTTACCCCAAAAATCAGGTTCATATCCAATTACAATCTGATCTGCAAATTGCTGGTCTTGTGTTTTATATATTCGTAAATTTGCAATATCTTAAGAACATCTAACTTTTAAAACAAATAATTTTGGATTTGTAATCCACCATGTACCATCATATGGAGATGTCATTTGCACATTTCATTGACCCTCATGATCCCACTTTTTCTGATTCTTAGATGCATTAGCACTCATACAGGTCAAATAATTTGGCATTCAATTTATGCCTAAAAACATTATTCAACATTTCAAAGAGAGAACGGCTTATAAAAAAAATTTGTGACAAACAGGTAGTATTAAAAGATGAAATCATAGGCTTTTTCCCGGATTAACATTAAGGAAACCAATAATAATGTCTATACAAGAGCAGCTGAAATGTTTTATCTCATTTAAATAAGGAAAATAAAAGTTACAAATTGAAGAAACAAAGAACAAAACCAGAATGAGCCGTGGCAAATTTTCAAGTTAAAATTTATTGGAGAACCAAATCTTACAGACAAACTCCAATATAATTCCAGTACACTGCCATTATTCATGGTGTCATATGTGTACATGTGACACATATTCACATGTACATATTCATGGTATCATATGTGTACATATGACACATATTCACATGTACATATTCATGGTGTCATATGTGTACATATGCTGAGCTAGAGTTTGTCAAATGTTTCTAAGTAGTTTCCTTGTGCCGGCAACAGTTAAAAATCTTTTTGTCATCAATAAAATATGCTATGTTGTTGGACACTACGTTTTGAATATTTAGTTTAAATCAATTTACTCATGATAAGATTGCCATTTAAAAGAAATATCTCTAACAGAAGCCAATTTAACTTAGCTAATTACTATAAAGATGATTAAGATAATCTTATTAATCACAAATGTGACTCATATAATTATGTATTATATTTCTTAGCTGAATATTAAATGGATATTTGTATTTATAAATGCCGACTGGTTTATCCAAAAATATTTTCTCACTTAAGAATTTTAAAAATAGTGATGTAGACAGTACCTTAACAAACAGTAATACTGTCACCACATTCAAAAATTATCAGAAAAATGTCTACAAAAGAAAAGTTTCAGCATTTGCAAAGAGCGTCTTTTCAGAAAAATTTTTTTTAGAAATTTCTAGACATTATACTTTGTCAACTTATTATAAAAAAAAAGCCAACATGCTTTAACTACCCAGAGTAGATCTTTCTAATCAAAAAATTTGAATGATTTTGAAGTAAAAAATTTTGTGAAAAAATTTGAGACCTAAAATAATGCAGATCCTTAAAAAATTTTTTGAGACTTTTTATTTTTCCATAGTTTATCAAATGCTATACCAAATTGACATTTTATATCATTTGCATAGACAAAAAACTTCAAAACGACTTGCATCATTAATTAGTTGAAGAATTATGTTGGTATGAAACATGTATTAATTTTATAGTTATTGGATATTTTATTGACATAATTATTACTATATATTATATCTATTAAACAACTGTAACAAGGATAAACAAACAATTAACTAGATATTTTCAAACATAAAAAATGCATTTACCATATGCTGCCGACTTTTCGTTCTCAGATGCAAAATATATACCCCTACCGACCCTTCCACCTGAATGTGGCATAATACGTAAACCACTTTTCAAGATGGCTACAACAACTGCAACATTTGTCCCATGCCATAAAAGTTTTCTATTAGTAATTGTATGGTGCTCAGCAAATCTTTTGTCCTGTAAATGCAAAGGTGCAGTTAAAATAAACCAAACCGTTTTAGTTGATAAATTGAGCATACTCATTGCTATTAATTATAACTCTTGAGCTGGAAAATTGTTATCTGAATAAGCAAAAATTCAAAGTTACATTGAGACTCTGTTATTACCTCTTTTTGCATGATTTTTTTTTTTATATGATTTTAAGTGTTATGAAACCTCAAAATTTTAAATAAACTTTGCACTTGAATCACTCCTAACACCACTAGCTAATATCATCAACAACACGTACTTAAAACTCTAGTGAAAACTCAAAAACTGATTTTATAAAATTTTCAACATATCAAGAAACAAACCTATAAAGCAAGTAAAAAAAAAATAATAATGTATGAACTTCGACTCTTTTACACTGATTTTACCAAAAAATGAAAATTATTGAGAAAATATGGAACAGACTATTTAAACTTTTTTTTACCAAAAAGTTTGGTCGAAAAAATTTAAAAAAAGCTAATGATCAGATAAAAACCAAAAAACAAATTAATGAGAATTTTCTTGAAAAATCTGACTTTGCCTCATTAACCTTTTAACTTCATACAAAAAAAGATTGATTAATTAATTAATTCATTAAAATCATTAAAACCTTTATTGTTAATTCTCATACTGGATTTCTGTATAACAATATAAGTAATACATACCTCTTCGTCACGTTCTACTTCCCAAACATCAAGTAATTTTAATCTACTGTAGTTGCCTTTTGTATTCTCTATATATGTGTCAATCAACTAAAAAAAATAAAAAAACTAATAAAAAAATGTTTTAAAGACTTCTCAAAATCAGAATTATAAATTCTTTGTTTAATAAAATTTCTTTGTTGGCGACAAAGAAAAAACAGATTATTTCAAAAAATTTACAATAAAATTATCCTAGATTTCTGAAACATTCTGAAAATTTTAATATGAAAAAAGTTACAAGGTATCTATCCTTAATTAAACATTCACTTAACAACCATTATGGCTGTCACAACTGAAATGCTATAAAAAATTGATAATTTGAGGACTGTATGATTTACTAATTTCTGGCACGATCAAAGAGTCCAACTAGAAAGAGGGCTCTGTGGTTAATTCTAATGAACACTCTTTCCACGTTGTATAAAAATATTTAGTTCATCAAAGAACAGCATTTTTAGTCATAAACAGTTAAAACAGTAAAACAATAAATAGGAATTAATTAATTAGGAACAACGTCATGCAATTTTTTGCTTTTCCAATACAACAGCAGCGGAAAAACAACATTCTGGTGAAAGTATTTTGAATAAAAAAATAAGCTCTATTTCCCACATTTTTGAACAAAAAAAAAAAATATATATATATATCTTCTTGTGAAATTCAAATATCTTCATTTGTAACATCTTAAATTTGATTACAAAAACACTTGAATTAGGAACAATATTTTGCATATTAAATTTTCATTTCCACGTACTAGAGTAACCGTTATAACATTTTCAGAACAAAAAATCAAACTCCTCTTGCAATTACATTGTTTTTTTGGAAACTATTGATGTCAACAAGAAGCAAAGACTGATATGTCTAGGTTTAAATAACCCCAGTGTATTTTAATGAATCATAACATACCTTATAAATATTTGATTTGTTGTTTACATGTTTCAATCCACATTTCATTAAGCCATAATTGACGTCATAAGGATGATCAACTTCAGCCTAAAAAATAATATAACTGTTGATGTTTCTAATTTTAAATCAAATCATCTGGTACCTGAGAGATATAAAATTTAAAGAACATAATACTGCTGGTTTATCAATATCTTAATTTAAAAATAGATTCAAATTTTAATATGCAGATATTATATAAATTAGATAAACATAAACCAATACAATTCAGCTATTTACCAAAACACATGAAAAATAGAATAAGTTTGAATCTACTGACTGGTCGATCCCAAGACTGTTACACAGCGATAGAGGTAGGTGTTAAGTTATTTAGGAGTTTGAATAATTTATAAGTAAGTTAACAAAAATTAAATAGCTTGGCAACATAACATAATAGAAGGTTAGAATGAATTAACCCTTGTTCAAGATAAAAAACTCTCGAAGACTCTTTAGCAGGTTATCACATGTTTTTGAGTAAATCTTGAGAACTACTTGAAGCTTGACACCATTGAATTGAAACAAAACAATAATTAAATATCACTCCAACTTCATAATTCAAAGAATGATTATCATCATCACCATCAATAATGGACTGGAGTTTTTACAGCTGGATGCCTTTCCTTACGCAAACCTTAAACAAACTAAGAAACTTGACACACAAGCCCTGGGATATATTAGGATTTTTTTTGGGGCAGCTATAGCCTTTCAAAATAAAATCCTAGATTAGCATTAAAGCTGTTGGGGATCTGTTGGCACGCAGTAAACAGCCACAGGGGGTTCCAGGGCTAGAGCTATTGCTATTTGGCCTTACTTCGTTAGAATATCTTATAAATTACTTGTTTTCACCATTTGTGTTCCATGCTTTCATTGATAATCCCAAGTAAAAGGAAAATCGTGGAGAATATTGAAACCAAATCAAGATGTTGTATTTGTTTAAAGCGTGAAAAAATAGGAATACCAGCATAAAACATATCCTTGCTGTCGTATGCTGATTTTCTTTGCGGAGTACGACATCGTACACACATTATTTTTTAAATGATAATTTTAACTTATGAAGATATTTTGTAAAATAATGTTTCTTGAAAGGCAGAAACAATTTGTGTTCTGGGGTACACCAAATCAAATGCCATGAGATGAAATCCACCGAAAAAAAATTATGGATAAAGGCAAATGAGCGTAGCTATTCGTACTGAAAAATCCCTTTTTTGGAGAATACTGAAGTTACTGCAAAATGAATAAACTATTTATTTTGTCTACGATTTACTTTGTTTCTTAGTAACTACTAAGTTTACTTCAATTTAACCTAGTCATTAATTACTCATGAACTACCAGTCCTGTGTACTTATTCTTTCTAATTTTAATTTATTTTATTGCTCATAAAATTTTTTTATGAAATTTACAAACAAAATGTTTCCCAACATTGTTTTTAATCGTTTTTTGAGAAACTATGACAAAATTATAACTGCTGTTTCAATTGGTTCTAAAATAGCTTTAAGAAAATTTTGGTCGGCTGAAAACCAACGAGAGCATGTTTTTATAAAAACAGGTGATTTAATTTTTTTAAAGAATCAAACAATGATGATCATCGCTGTCAAAATGGACCTAGAATAGCCCTTGAAGGCTAACAACCATCACCTAGCTGAGTAAAGTGTTTGCCCCAGACACTACAATGGAATTTTCCATGCTCTGCGGGTAAGTGTTTATTAATTAGGAACAGAATTCTTGGCATACAGAAATTAAAAGAAAAAAATACCTGCTACTACGGAACCAGAATTTCTGTATAGTTTTGGGCCACCTATAATTAATTCTTCATTCAAAGGGATTTTTTTCCAAATAATGAAATTTGCAAAGTGTCTAATTTTTTGAATACCTTCCATTTTTTAACATTCCCTTTTTGGAAAAAGAAATATGATTTCAATAACAACAAATTAAAGACAAAATTGAAAAATGGCTTTTTTTTTTTTCTAAATTTTTTTAAAAAATATATAGATGAAAATTAGTGAATTTAAAAGGAAACCATTTAATTTACATATTAGTTGTGTTGCTTTACCTTTAATAAATATACACTTACTTCCTCTTTCTTAACTTCAACTTTTTGTAAAGTCTGAGCAATTTCAATATCTCCAAGAATCTAATTAAAACAATGTAGAATTTAAATAACATGCTAAAAACAATGGGATGCTATTCCAAAATATAAGCTAGTTAGTTTGGTTTAAAAGAAACAGTGAGTGCAAGGAGGAAGTTGTTAAATTTATTGAATTGTTTTGCATACAGGAATACTCAGAAAACTTTACAATGGCAAATAACATGGTGCCCTGCATAGTTTAATGGCAAGTGAAGTGAATACAACATTAAAGCTATGACAATAACACTCAAGGAGCCAACTTTTTTTTACCACTCCTTTTACCCAAAAGTGCATGTTAAAGTTTAAAACGGATATACGCATTGTGTCAGAATTTGACTTAATATCCCTAAATAAAGAATATAATGAGTGCAAACATTAGATTTAGTAAGCAATAGTCTTAGCTCAACAATCGTAACATGTTTAGACAATTTGAGACAGACTATAAACACAAAATTTTATTGATTATTCTTTTGGCATTCTCATTCTGGTTATTTAAGGACAAATTCAACTCTTCATTTTTATGTTTTAAAAACTTGTTAGTGAACCTTTGAGTTTTTATAACAATAGTAAAATAAATCAAATAATTAAATTCAGGTAACAATGTATCCTAGTTGCAGGAACCAAACATAGTTCATATTAGTGAAAACTGCAATATGGCATGTTATATCATTCTAAGAAAATCAATGAAATGATCAATCAATCAATGAATTTTGTAGGCTAACTCTTGTCATGAAGCCCAGTATGTAAACTGATGGCTGCTTAAAAGCAATGCAACCCTTAAAAATAAAGCTAAGAGATTATATTAAAAAAATAAGTAAATAAATAAAACTGACCAAATTCAACTGTTAAATGCTTAAGATCGTATAGCTTAAGTTGATCCTGCAAGATATAAATTATATATTTTGTGACCCTGAAAATTTAAAACTACCGTCAACATGTCCATTTTCTTCTGTAGTGTTTCTTGATCTGTTATAGCTGGCGGTCTACTCCTTCCAAAGTTATGTGGAATCAATGTAAAAAAACGAGACGTCAAATCTTGAAGCTGCTTTCCACGGCTATTTTTTTTCTTTAATTCATCACCAATTTCTTCCAAAACCTAAATGAAGATAATAAACTTCATCTCCATAGTTGAAGTGCGGTCTTGATAAATGATTCCTGACAATGATTGAAGATCGAATAAAACTTAAAGGAGGTAAGTCTCATAATTAGTTTCTGATAATCTAACATGCTAGACAAATTAATTGTAATATGAAAGTTACAGACTTAATTAAATGCAAAATATACGTTCTATAACAGCCTTTTCAAATCTGTATACAGAGAAAGTGAACTATTTTTTTAACAGAAATTTTCGATAAAAGTGAATTGTGTATTTTCTAGTATACCTAAATCTATATTTAATACTTTTTTATTCTGTAAAAAGCATGATGAAGTTATCTTTAAAGGCATATAAATATTATATACAAATGTTACGAGTGGTAAACATATTTTCATCCGTTGGTTTTTTCTGCATTCTAAAAAATTAAAGCACTATTTAAGTTAGCATAAAATTTATTCTGGTTTGATGCTGCCGTTTAAAGTGTTCCAACACACATGCAGCAGAGTATGCATCAATCCGGGTGTTGAACTTAATTCAAAATTTATTTTTTATCCGTTAATTTGGGGTATCATGTATTCAATAAAATAAGTGGTTCACCCCTAATTAGAAAGCGCTATTTTTCAAGATTATTCACATAAATTTTCAAAAAAATGGTCAAGGAACAGTGAAGCCTTTTTACATTAATTAACCCCCGTTTTATCATGCTTTTGATTTTATCTCAACGCTGTTGAGATCACGTGCCTATCTGAAAATATCCAATCTATAAATATCAATCAATCTAATATATTCAATCTCTCATTTTTAGTTAAAGGCCATACGAACAAATAGGTTTAACGGCTGTGCTATAAAAATAAAACTTTTACAAACATATTCCAGTCCTGTCAACCTTCATACGTTTGCTGTGAACGTCACAAATTTTCATCTCTATCTTCAACCACACATTTGAAAATTTGTTATATTTTCACGAATTTTTTTCCTTTCCTTATTAATTCTTCTTTTAAAAATTAGCAGTTGCGCATGTTACCCCCCTCCATTTTAAATCATTTTTATAAAAGTCATCTTTGCTTCAATGAGTTTCAGAAATTTGGTGGTAGCAAGAGCAACATAACTGGTAAAAAGAATATAATTTGGAACACTGCAAGTAACAAAACACTTGAAATGATACAGAGAGTAAACATTTTTTTTTTTTATAAGTAACTTAGGATTTTGCTCTCAAGTTGTTTTTTTTGGTCTTTATTTAGATTTTATCAAGTTGCTTCATAGTTGATTTCTTTTTTGAAAAATTTTTTGATAAATCAATAATTTTTATTATATCAAGTTCTGAGTTTTAAATTAGACAGAAAATTGTATTTCCATAAATCAGCCTTTCAAAGTGAAATTAAGAGTTAAAATAATTCCAATAATTTTGGCAGATCCTGAAAAACTAGTAACAGATTAAAATAGGTATAAATATCTTGTTGTAAAATGTATAATTTTTGATCTTAACACGCATAATAAATAAACAATAAACATTTTAAATATCAAAAACAATTCATATAACTAACCAGAGAAATAATTTCTTTTGTTAAGTTTTTATTTTGAACCAATCAGTCAATTTAAATATTAACTATTAACTATTTCAAACTTCCAACCATAATAAACGATGGTACTGTGATCAAATCTAATATTAATAATAGATAATGCGATGCGATACAGAAAAATAAAAAATAACATATTGCGAAACTGCTTTGAATCTCAACAGCGCCCTTGAAAAATATAGCCTTTTCAAAAAGGTTATATTTCTCAGCATTAAAAATACTGACCTCAAATCCTTTTGCAATTTGCACTTTACTCAATTTTCCTAGTGGCATTTTCTTCACATCTGAAAAAAAAATTATTGCTTGAGAGTAACTTTTGACTTCAGTTTTCTATTCTCATATATTTGAAGTTGTTTATTTGTATATTTTTAAACTTTGACGTAACCACTTAAACACATTGTTCCTGTATATTAATTATTATGTAAAAATTTTCAACACGCATAATCAACAAAACTAAATGCTATTCCTTTCTAAAAACTTGAAATCCTATGGCTGTAGATTAAATTCAAACTTTGATTGGAATGCGTGAGTCAGTAACCCAAGGAAGCCAAGCAATTCAAGCAAGCCAAGCAAGGCTTTGTTTGCAAGGGTTTGTTTTTAAAAACCAAAATCTGTCACTTTTCTAACCTTTTGCTCCAACGACCCAAAAAAATCTAAAAAAAAAGAAATAAACTGTAATGTGAAAAAACGTTATGGACAAACGAATGAACTTACAAGCAGGAGTTGAAAAACAAAGAAGTTTTTGAAATAAAATTTGTTTTTTGCACTGTAACTTGGCAGCTACTAAATCTAAGTTACTTAAGTTGACATTGTAATAGGATAAGTTTGGAGTAAATGTCAAAGAAAATCGATGATTTTTGAAGAATTTATTCAGATATATAAATTCTGATTCTACAGCACAGATCTTCAGAAAAGAAGGGATCACAAATGCACTCAGAACATTAATACTGTTCCACGAGAACAAGAACCAAAGATTATCAACCAAAGTTTTTGGACTAAGGAAAATGATTTGAGACAAGTGACTTTAGTGTATACATCCAATCTTTCCCCGAAATTTGTTGAAAACTGTGATAAAAACGCTAGGAAATTTGACTAAACGGTCAAAATATTTAAACTATCAAACACATTCTTTAACACCTATGCTGCATATTTTTTCTGAAAGGAGAAACGATCAGGAATTCTATTTCATTAAAATAAATCGAGGGCAATGAGGGCAACCAAAAACTCTGGCGTCATTTCAAGCTTGCTTTTTAACAATACTGGTAAATATTTATGAAAACAATGTAATAAGTAGAACTAATAGAAAAAATAAACTAAACAAGCTATGCATAATATAAAGAAGCTAAGTTGATCTCTTCATTAGCGTAAAGAGCGGGATTGTTTTCCTTGCTATTTGATGATGATGCAGAGTGACCTATTTCTCCACACACTCAAAAAATTGGTTGAAGTAATTTTGAAGCAATTAATGGGTTATAGGTTGTTAACATTTGCTTGAAAATATCATGGATGCTGGTTTTTACAGACTTTGTCTTGCTCGTGATGCTGGTCCACTCTGAAAAGATCTCACATGTTTTTTCCAGCTTTCTAGACGGCTTTTGCGCCATATTATTATCAAATTACCGGCATTCAACTGAAACAACTCCCAACTATGTGTACAGAGCTGATGGACAGTCAGAATAATCATATTCCAAAGATTACCAGTTTGATTGAGGAATGATGAATGCATGAAGATGCATCATGAGTTTCATCTCTATGACTCTAACTTCATCAATCTTTAAAATTTTTGTGTTAACAAAAGACTGTGTCACTTTTAAAATAATGTTCATTAGAGACAACAAATGTTTGCAATTTTGTTGACCTTTTGTGTTCTTAATTAGTTCAGAAATGTGTTCTCTGTTTTTAGGATGAAAAAAATGCTCAGCAAGTGGACCACAATAAGTGTTTCCTCCTGATGCACTTGGGGAATCAACACACATACCACTTTTTTCACGTATATGGAGACACATATTTTCTTAGCAGTTTCAATAAATCGTGATACAAAATTACCTCTCTCACTTTAAAACTTTTTGTCCTGATACTAAATTATATAAAATTTTCTGAGTAAAGCCTTAACTTAAAATGAAGAATTTAAAAAAATTGAAGATCAGTTTTGAAAATACTTTCATAAAATTGCCCTTACTATGTTGAATTTGTGTAACTAATTTCATCACTTTCAAGTTTCTCCCAAGCTCCACCACAAGACATGTAGTCTCAGTTAATTTTGAAGCCTAGTTGTATCAATCCTACATCGTTTGCATCTGATCGCATAGTGGCAAAATGCCCCACTATCTCCCCGTAACAAAGATAACTTTTTACACCAACCATGGAGCACTCTGTTTGATAAAATACATAAACAGTTTTATTATAAAGTTTTACGCTATGAACTAAAGAATGATGAATGTGTTGAAATTGATCGAACAGCTTGATATCTAATGTTCCCCTATCTTCAGTGGCTCTCATTAAAAAGACTGGTTGTGTGTATTATTCACTATTGGGTGCTTTATCCAAACAGCATTTTCATTTTCATCAACAATTTCTAATAACACAACAACAGAAAGGTGGATGTCTTGGTTAGGTCAAAGTGTGCAGTCTAACCCAAAAAGTTCTGAGATAACTAAGTGATGTCTGACCCTTGAAGACCCAGAATAGTCAATGCCAAATTTCCCAACAACATATTATTGCTACTCTGAAGTTCAGATTTGATGAGGGTGAGCAAAGCTGTGGAAGTTTCCAACATTAAGTCATTCATTCTGACTGAAGATTTAAACTCTTCACTTGTTATAAATTAATTTTGTAGGGAAAACAAAGTGAATGAAGCACTTGATACTGTGAGACAGACAAATCGATATTGTAAAGCAATGCTGTTGCATCTATTTCTGATATGAAACTTTTTCAACACATTTTCCACTTTCTTTTACATTCCGTGACAAGCATTTCAAGTGCCTTCACTTTCGATACTTTTTCATTGAATGGGAATTGTTCTAGTTCCAATACTATTTCATTTAAAATTGAACGCACTCGCTTCTTTTAAGGATCATCCCTAAACTCTTATGTGGCCGTCCAGCTTTGTGAAGTGAAAAAAAAACTCCTTAAAAAATTTTCATCTCAACACTAGCTTTATGATTGGGCTTGGTTTCAACTAAACATTTGAATTTAGTGGTTAATGAATTTACATCTGCTGCAGGTAAATTGTACTTTGCAACAAAATCTTTTGAACATGTTGACGCTTTTCGAGTTTTACTAGTTGTCTTGGCCGAATTACTTGTCACATAGTCATAGTACACATCTGCTTTATCATAGTTGATAACTTTCATTTTTGTCTTAATAAAATAACGTTATAAATTAAACAGTGAAAACTTGTTATCATTTTTTTGTTTTAATAACAAATTAAATGTCATAAATGAATTTTTTAGAAACCCCATCCCTAAAATATCATATTTTGATGTATCAATTATCTTCTATAACATACAAATAACACATTAATCGTAATTCTAACAAATTCATTTTCTATACTATTTGTAAAATTGTAAATTCACAATGGCAGTTTTGCGTTCCCTAGTAACAAGAAAGTAATTTACAGAACAAAAACAAGATGGATATTATTATCCAAACCCCACGAAAATCGATTTTTGTCATTGTTTTTGCTACTATGTAAAGCAACTTACCAATACGCTTTCAATAAGTCCTTGATCACTATCAGGCAACATTTTTATGTCAAGACATTCCCAAATGGAGGATTTTGTTCTGAAATGCACAAATATGGTAATTCAGGCCCAAACTCCACAAAATGAAATTTTCGATTTTTTTTTTGCTGATAGATTTTTTTTTGCAATTATGCGATGAGCCTTCCTTACCAATATGCTTCTAACAAGCCCTCAACCATTATCTGGCATCAATTTTATGCTAAGATATTAAGTTTATTCCCATATTTGCCATTCTGGGCAAAATTTGCTTAAGAGAAATTTATGACCTGCTCTGTGGAGCCAATCTCAATGTCTTGAAAATTTATGGTGGAAACAATAAATTTGAAAATGCAAGCTTTTATCTACCTTTATATTGCTTTTTGGCTGAATTTAATCACAGCAGGCACACCCAAAAAAGTAAGAACATGATGGCTTTGAGCAGGGTGTTATTGAGCAACATATTGAAGTCAATGAACTCATCATTTTTGCTGGGCAGGGTAATAAGCTTGGGACAGCATGTAGATTAGCTTTTGCTGTTGTGAGATTAAAGATTAAAGTCAGGACGAACAAGTAAAATCAAATTTGGATGGAAGCTGCTGTTTGGGTGTCTGGTTAATCAAACTTTTAGAAGCGTTTCTCTGAAAAGTTCAAGTGACTGGTTCTTCAATCAAAGCGAGATTTTAACCCTTAAAATATTTCTTTAGCTGTGCCACCACTAAGTATGTTTTTCCCATTTAATTTTAGCAATATTAATGTTTCTTAAAATTGCAATGAAATATTAAGTTTTTATTTACACAGCCATATTTAGAAACGTAATCGATCATAACCTAATTTTCAGCACTTACGCCAAATAAGACCAAAATAAGATGCACATATTGATACAAAATATTTTCTTTAAAGTAAAAAAAAAATATGACAGGCAAATTGCATTCACAGATGACACAATACAGATCTATTTAGTGGTGTGATAAATACAGAGGATAAATGAATTTCTGCAAAATGTCGTGTATTCTCTCATCATCTAAATACCTTAAAAACATCAGTTTAAGTGATTGGGTTTCAAGTATTTACAAATTAATGACGCCTTTAATCAAGTTGTGTTACTGGGTTTCTAATACACTTATTCAAAGTTTTTATAAGAAGAATCATAAAATAAGACATTTTTAATTCACAAAATTTATAAAAAATATTCTAGCAACTTAACCCTAATCTGAGGGTGGGAATTTGCTATTTCTCCTCATGTCTTATGGGCCCAATGCATAAAAAAACCCTTTAAAACCAAAATGGGAAAAGCTGTGGCCACACCTGCTGAAAAAGTTAACCAAAAGTTGAGGCAGTAAGTTTAAAAAAAAAAGAAGTTGATAGTAGAGAATCAACAAGAATAAGATAATTAAAGAATTTTTTACTACAATTATAACATATATACTTATATATTTTTAAGGGCTGATTGAAATGGTAATGCAGAATAAGACCAATACAAAAACTTCCTTTAACTCACCTATATTCAATTTAGCCATAGCTTCTTTGAACATATCGTTATCAAAGATAAGTTTAATGAGCGCTTGTGTAGGTTTATCTAATTTACAAGGACGCGTCTTTGTTACGTTCAATTTTACTGGGGAACCATCTACGGAGTCTAGTTGGGCCAACTAAAATTCAAAAGGAATAACAGCTATATATCAAGTGAAAATATATGCAAGTATAATTGCATGGCTGCTAACTTATAGCATCAAAAGTCTAAAAAAAAAAATTGTATACACAATGTACACACTTCAAAAAGTAAATTAGTTTTTTAACTTTTGAAACATCTAAACTTTATTTCCCGGATTTTACTTCGATGTTCAATTTACATAAGATTTTTGACACACAATTCACTATAATAAATGTTACAAACTATGTGATGAAGAAGTTAATCTTGCATTGGAAAATTAGAAAACCAATGATATTTATTTTATGAAAGAATATTCATATCTATCAACAATAACATAGCAAGTAATATTGAGTGATGACAGCTGCTGAAGAAAAAAGTTACTCTGACTATCTAACTAAGTAGTACCATCCATAAAACCTATAACAACTCAAAATATACAATCTCTTCCGGGATTTTCATGTAATAAAAATATCCCAATGACTTCTAATCAATTAGCCCAAATTTATTTAATTTTCTGTAAAGGTCTGTTTCGAAAAAGTATAGTAGTGATGCATATTTTGAAATTTGGAACTGGTGCTGCTGCTTTGGAACTTTTAAAAAAATGGCTGAAAAAAAATGGCTGAAAAAGAAAAACTCAATTTCAAGTTCACCCATAATAATCTTTGTTATTAATTTAAAAAAAAGAAAGAAAAATTTGCTTGTTTTTTTTTATTGCAGTTATTTTAATATTTTTAATACGATAAGATGGTATGGCATGTACAAATGGGACGGTAATATTTTTTTTGAATAGCAAGTGTGTAAGAAAAAACGAGTCCTGGCTGAATTTCTAAAATTTTCCTTAATCTGAGTATAAATAGGGTAGTGATTTATAATAGATGTATATATTTTAGACACGGGTAAAATCAAAAAAGTCGTTACATTAATTATTTCACTGTAATCTAAACTAGCTGTTTCTTTTTTATATGTTTGTTTTTGTAAATTAGTCAGTGGTTATAACCTTACTTTTTAGTCGTATGTCCGGTTGGTCGAGTGGTACACCTTGCTTAGAAATAATTTATTCCACGAAGAGTTTCGCACATAAGATCCAAAAATTTTTTGACCCTGAGTGCCCACCATGGGGGGCTTTGCGTGACACTAAGACGCGTGCATTTTTATACGAGCAAAACGGTATCCCCAAATAATCTCTGGATACGT
>JAUZNK010004792.1:0-10261 GCA_035046665.1 Euphysa ruthae | reverse complement strand
TATATATATATATATATGTTCAATACTTCTAATCTACTGTAAAGCGTCGCGGTTTGAAAATCATCAAAATTATTTACAATTCGTTCATGATAGTTTATGTAGCGTTTTCGTTGTGCAGGAGTATCACCAGTTTCTGCCTGGTGCCTGAACCATATTAAGCAGACCGAGTGACATTGTGATACCACTGTGCCGACATCAACTTTTTTATAACTGTCAAAAACTTCCAAAAGATGGTGGCACTCGCACATTGCCTGTAGTTTGTTGTGCACCCATCGATGTTTCGATGATTTTGTTCGTTCTAGGAAGTTCTTGGACAGTTCTATGGAGTATATTCCACATTTCAACTGGAAATATTGGAATACCACGATGCCCGTTTCGTCGAAACCTTCCAATATAATTATCTTCAAAATAATCAGTGACTTGATCAACATCTGCTCCATAGTGAAAATGAATAGTATTGTATAACTGTTCGAAGCCGTCAATAACATGTTGCGGTGGTAAAAATGCACAAGCGGTAATCATCTTCAAGTGGAAAGCAAACTCTTGATCTCCAGTATATTGTTCTTGAAGACGAAAACTTTGGATTTTCTTCCATTTATTTTTGGATAAATGAAAAAAACATCCACTCACCTTTTCCAATAAGAACAGTTAACAATAAGTGGTGTTGCTGGACCTTGTTGAAACTTCTCAGGTAGCTTTGGTATTCCTATGTGGTTTGGGTTTTTCGAATAGTTTCTGTTGTCGCTTTTGATGTTTACAATAGGTGGCAGGTTTGAGGCTGCAGAGTTTGATGTTGTGGCAAGTTGATTCGCAACCAAAAGCTGCGCAGCTTCGCGGGTATGCTATGCGGCTTCTCTTAAACTAATACTTCAACTAAGTAATAAAATCATAATTTAGAAAATTTTATAAATAACGCCAAGGCTACCTTAATTATCGCTTTAAACTGCCCTCGTCTCCTTCGTTCACACACTCGTACGATCGTATATCATTTGCTTATCTTTTACGGAAAAGTATACAATGTCTGCATGAATTATTTTTCTGCTTATTAAAAGAACACCTTCAAGTAAAAAGACTATAATCTTCTATTACAATTTCTATCTAATTTAGAGAAAAATTGCAAAGTTTTATAAATGCAGCGAAAATGCACAATTGAAGTGTAATTTTTAATGTATATATTACATCATAAAAAAGCGAGAGGAGGTGATTTTCGATGAAACAGCTGAAACCAAATCCAATCAAATAAAGAATACATTCCCACGTGACGTCCACGGAAATGTAAACAGAACTTGACAAAATTAAAAGTTGGACAGAAAGCGAAAGCAGGAAGTAATAACTTTTCTAGGTGATATTTCAATGACGTTTCTATGTTTAGCTAATATACACTGACTATGGTGAAACTAGGTTATTTTAGCATTGTATGATGTTAGTAAGATTGATTTTTATCATAATATTGGTATATTATTCACAGCAAGGTTTGTATTTTGTTTTTCAATTTTATTTTTCATTTTCAATTACTTGCATAAACATGTTTTGTAATGGTTTCGCATCTATCATATAAAAGCTGCTGATTTAGTTTAAATGACCACTGACATATATTAAAAATTTTGTGCTCTATAAAGATAGTGGTAGAATTTGTCTCTTTGATTAGCCAAAAGTTTCACCCTGTCTTCCTCTTAGCTTGTTAACTCTCTGTGTTTGGATTAAAACTGTAAATTCTGTTTAATTATATTGAATTTTAAAATTATTAAATATTAGAAGTAACTAAATAAGGCCAGTGGCTGCGAAAGTAGTATTCAGATGTGCCTATTAAAGCTGGCAAAGAAAGTTCCCTATAATATATATGAATTTTTGTTTAAAGGAAGGTTAATTCTAGAAATTTTTTTTCTTCAAATGGCTACCCTTTTTTGTGTTACTTGACCCTGCTCTGCTTCTTTACATTATTAATTTTGAATATCCTCTTGATATCCTCTTTGAATCTATTTTATAAACAAGTATATTATTTTTTTGCCAATCTCCTAGCTTAGGTTTTTAAAAGAATGTTTAAGTTTTTTAGAATTGCTTGGTTAATATTTCTCTCATTTGATATTTTTTTATTTCTTAATCACTCCACACCCTGTAATCACCTTTTTTTTCCCTTTCAGACCTTCTTTAAAATGAATTATATTCAGATTTTAAATTTTATTTTTTTTAACAAAATTAAGTCCCTGAATCTTTCAAAAAATTTTTTTGAAGATGGTAGCTATTGATAATGCCATTTGATTCTTAAATTTGCTTCTTTTTTTTTTTAAGTTTTTAAATATTATTATTTAATTTTCTGTCAAGTAAGGTAACCAGAAGATATTTTTAAAAGTTGCTTCATGTTTTTTTTTTATTATTTTCTCAGCTCTCCTTAAACACTTCTAAAAAGAATTTTCATCAAAAACTCCAGCAGGTACACTGTTTTTTAGTGATAAACAATTTTTCTTAAATATTTTTAGTTCGTTCAACAAGACATCATTATGTTGATCACGATGAGTATCAAGATAATTATGATGATGACAGCAATATCTATGTAGAAAAGCGGAATGATTACGATGATAATGATTATGGACTATATGAAATCTATGATGATTATGAAGACCGCCATGAGGATGAAAATGAATTACGTGAAGAAGAATTACTCAGAAAATTTAGGAAAGAGATTCTCAAGAAAATAATTTTACAAAAGCGTGAAGAATATTTAAAACATTCAAAAATGAGACATGATATTAAATCTAAGCTAAAACCTATTTCAAAATTTGATTCAACAAAGCCAAAATCTCCTAAATTTAAACTTGCTAGTTCTGATACTCAGGTTGAAAACCATAGAAATAATTTGCATATAACAGTTAACAAAAATGAAAATCGTGATGTTTCAGCTGTATTAAATGATCTGGATAAGTCTGATATTAATGATAATGATCGCATTGCAATAACAGATGATAATCTGGGCCGGCTTGACTCAGCAAATCTTGCAAAACAGGAATCAGCTAATAATATTGGAGTTGCTACTATCACAGAAGATGATAGTATCTCAGTAAAAGATCAACTGGTTAGTGATTTAGATGCTGCAAGTGTATTTCTGGAACCAAATGTTGTAATTGCACAGAATTATTCAAAAAATTTATCTACATCACCACTCTCAGGGAAAGTATCGCACCAACCAGCACATATTGTTGCAACGACTGTGAAGAAAAACTCACATAAACTTGATTCGGCGTCATTTATAGGTATCTGTTTATGTGAATCTAGTGCTTGTTTGGTTTTCAAAAAAACTTTTTATTTTTGAGATGGTTGTTGTGGGAAGGGGGTGTGTTATCAGTGGGTTGGCTGAGTATTCAATTTTCAAAATTTGATTTGTTGAAATCTAAATTTATATTCCAGTTTTTCACTGCAACCAAAATTTCTGCTACATGAAGTATGAACCTTCCGTTGTTTGGCTCAAAATTAAACCTAAAGTTTATTAAAAATCACCAGATTTTAACTTTCAGTTTTACAGCAACAAAACAAATTTTAAATAAGATTGTTTTTCCACCTGTCTGGTTCTTGCTGGAAGTGGCTTTAAACTGGCCAGGGATATTAAATAAAGTAAAAAAAAAGAAATAATTGTTTCTTAAAAAATTATTAATGTTTATATTAATACATTTTAATAAATGTTTTTGTCTCAAGACATGATTATTATTTTTTTTTTTTTTTTTTGACTTTATTTAATAATATGATTTTAATGACAAATTTAAACATATGAGGCCAGGGATACTGTCAAATTTTGGTAAAAAGCTAAAAACCCAAAAAGAAGTTCAATTTATCTATAACTTTAGAGCGGAATAAGATTTTTTTATTTTATAAAAATATTGAAATGAATCTGTAACCAGATTGATGTGTATTTTAACGATCAAAAGATACACAGGTTTTGTCGCCTCAACAAATAAACTTATCACTCTAAGCATCTTTTATTTAGCAATAATTTCTGGCTGCTGTGTAGCTAGTTTGGCTGGGATAGGGTTAGCTGGATATTGTTGGTTGCGGTAAGTTAACGTCCTATTTCATAAATCAAGTCAACTGTAAGTAAGTTAATGTATGTTCTATTTCATAAATCAAGTCAAATGTAAGTAAGTTAATAGATGTTCTATTTCATAAATCAAGTCAAATGTAAGTAAGTTAATGTATGTTCTATTTCATAGATCAAGTCAACTGTAAAGTACGTTTTTTTTTTTTTTTAATTTTTCTAAGTGAGCCAACTTCTCTTAATGTTTAGCATTGGTCAGTTGGCAAAGTCGTAAATTTTTGTTAAAAAAATTCTGTGTTTTCAAAAAAAATCAAACTTGTATGAAGTTAAGGCACAATTGACGTTGTCTTTTGACTCATATTATAACCGACTAACAATTCATTTATGTGTCTGTTTGGACTAGTCCAAAAGGTTACACTATCACATTTTTTGGAAAAAAAATATAATAATGCGGGAGAAAAATTTTGCAGATTCTCCCATATTTTTTTTTCTTTTTTTTTTTTTAGACTCCGTCAAGAAACAAATGACGTGATAAAGAGCTCTGATTTTTCAACATCAAAGAAGCCACAACCAGATTTAAAGGTGCAATCCTTTTTTGTATTAAAAGAATATCCTATTTATTTATTAACAAATATTTATATAAGATTTAAAAGTTAAACTTGAATTTGTAGTAGTGTTAGTAGCATTAGTAGCAGTAGCAAGATCAGCAGTAGGAGTATGTTACATACCAAATTTTTTTTAAAGCCATTTTTTATATGAACAAACACTTGCATTGCATTGGTTCTTGAATATTTCACAAACACCCAAAATTACCTTCAGTAAGGGCATCGGTGCCACCTCTTGGACTGTTGGTATTAGTGCCAACCTAAAATTATCCAGAAACAAGCTGCTTGGTCTAAAGAAAATTTTTCACTACCTCAGTTGTTTGCAAATGTGCTGATATTCTTTGAAAGAATGTAGTTCCTCTTTCTGACGGAGCAACTTACTCAGGTTGGATGATTATTTTATGTGAAAAAGTCTTCAAATAAATAACTTTTTAAAGTAGACTGCAAAAGCATTATCTTGACCATTTTATACTTATTACTCAGGAAAAATAAATTGGTTTGTTATATGGGTTAAATAATGCTTTTTGTTAAAATCTATGGCTTAGAATTTTGTAAAATATATCTTAATTCGATTTTACGTAAATAACAAATATAAAATTCCCAGATAAAATTTGGCTTAACTCCATAGAATAATAAATTTTGGGGGTTTGTTTAAAAAATTTTGAATAAACAATAAAGTTATTTTGTTTAGTAATACCTTGTTATGACCTTATATCAAAGCCAGTTATTCAATCTCCAAAGTGATCTATGGCATTGGCCGGAAATTTTTATTTTATTTATTTTTTGGCTCAAAATTAGAAATATTGTTAAATATAGTAAAACATAAAGCACTCAAGTATAAACACTCCCCGAGATCACCGTAAACCTCCCTTCCGATATAAACACTCCCCGAGATCGCCATAAACCTCCCTTCCAATATAAGTTTGTAATAGACTTATATAAGGTAAGATATAAGATAACATATTGAAGTTACATATGTTGAGGTGAAAATTCATTTTCTTAATAAAATTTTAAAATTAGTGGTAAAATTAGTGGTTTTTGAAACAAAAATATTCATTTCTGTTATAGTATGATTTCATTTTATTATTTATCGGTTTTCAGTACTTACAAAATTTAGTACTTGCAAGACTAATGCATTTAACGCCTAATAAAATTTTAAGGGCATTTAATCAAGGACATTATTTTCATTGTATAAATTATTAATTAAAAAAAATTTGGATATTTAGGGTGCACCTAATCCTAATGATAAGAAACTAGCTGAGAATGCTGAAATGTTTCATTACATACATCAAAAAAAACAGATGCAACAGTTGAATAAGTAAGACAACTTACTGTTATAGAAATGTTAGAATTCCATTGATTATGCAATTTTTAATTCTAATATTGTTGTTTTCTTAGTACTGGTTTGGTTAACTCATTATAGTTTAAACAATTACTAATATTGAGTTTACGAGAAACCAAAATTGAATGTCAATTACTTCGCCATAAATGCAATAGTATAAGCATTTGGGTGGTTTCTAAAATTGATACAAGTTTAGCTAAGTTTCTCAATCAATTCAACATGTGAGAAAATTGCTTCCTTACCTCAAATCCAAGTTGGTGGAAGTAGATAAATGAGTTAGTAGGGAGAGTCAAGAAAAGCTATGGAATGTTATCCTAATTCCTGCTTTTTTTTCTTACAAATAACTTGTATCAACTTTTTTAAAATATGATTTAAAATTGTGCTCAAGAAAAATTATAGTCTTTTTACGGAATTGATATAAGTAATTTTATTTTATTAAAACAGATAAAAATTAAATGATACCAAATAATATTAACACAAATATTTGAAGACGACCATAGATTTTTGACAGGGATATCATAGGAAAATATTTTAAATATTAAAAATAATATTTATTTAAAATTTTGGTCTCTCAAAATTTTGCTTGCTTGCTTACTTGTTCACTTGCTCGCTGGCTCATTTGCTTGTTGTCCATCTTTATTTTCCTTATTATTTTTTTTTCATTATTGTTATTATCATTATTACTTTTATTATTATTATTAGTATTATTAATATGCTCAAACTACATATGTTAATACTATTCCTAATATAATCCTAGCATGTAGGCCATTTTGAAAATTTATGCTTTTAACTGCAACCCCTAAACTATTCAATTTTTCTTAAGAATTCATGCTCAAGTTTTAAAAATCATCAGAAACAATATTCCCTGTTAGAAAATATTGTTTCTGATGATTTTGGTATGTGGCTCATTATGACCGTTTTATTCAATTTTAATGTTTTTTTAATTTCCTCCAAAAAAAATACTTCAGTCATGATTTTTCACTAGTCTTCCATTCCTAAGACCATGATATTTTGTGTAATATAGTTTTTTATCATATTTTGGACTTAATAAAGTAGGCTTGAGGTAATTAAATTTTTACTTATTAACTTCTCCCCATCTTCTAGAAATAGCAAGGTTAAGTTCAAAAAGATATGTAATTTTGACTTATTTTAATTTATGTGTGTGTTTAACTCGACAAATTATTATAATTATTTTAATTTATGTGTGTGTTTAACTCGACAAATATGCTATAAATTTCATAGTGCAAAATGTTAGCCTCTCTTTCTTTCTTTCTTTCTTTCTCTTTCTTTTTTCTTTTTTCTGCCCCCTTTTTCTAAATAGAAAAAGGGGGCAGAAAATATTTTGCATTCCTTAGAAAAATTATTGGGTCTGGAATTTTTAATTTTTAAACCTCTGGCAAAGCCAGTTGGTATCCTTTAACATTTAAATTTACCTCTAAATTTTGTACATCATTTTTTCGTGTTTTTTCTGAGGTTTTGTGTGAAGGTATAAGATCATAAGGCCTATTGGTATCCAAATTTCGAAAAAATATGATTTAAGTTTTAATTATTTTAACTTTCGCATGGCAGCAAAATTTTATAGGGCCTGGGACAAAATATTCCTAAATAGATGAAACTACCAAAATTTCTTTTTCCGATAAATTAGCCAGGTGTCAAATTTATTCTAAATTTTATTTTCAGTATTTGAAATTGAAAAATAATCATAAAATTCTTGTTGCTAAGATACTAAGATCAGTACTCAAATTTATTCCAAAGATTTTAATTTTCTTCAATCTTCAATTTCGACCAAAATTCTACTTCCTTTTTCTGGAGTCTTGTCCGAACAAGGCTAAATTCTGTCCACAATCATGGCCTCGTCATTGCTAAAATTGAAATAGTTGATAATTTTTAGGGCTGATTTTAAAATGGGCTTTTTTTTCTTTTATTAAAACTGTCTTGTTATATGCAAATTAATACGACCAACCATACATATTCTCATTATTATTATTTTTTTAGTAATTCTCGTAACGAAAAATATGATGAGGTAAATAGTGATTGTGAAGATGATGAAAATACTGTATATGAATGTCCTGGCCTTGCACCAGTAAGTTTCAAAAATTATAATCAGTTTTCTGCAAGGTTACATTCAAATTTATAATTAAATTTGTGTTCCTATAAGATTTTATGTTATATATGTTTGATTGAATATCCCATATCAGCTGAAAACGCTGACTTAAAAATTAAACTGCAGAAGAAATTTAACATGTAATTGGATCTAGGCTCTCGGAAGATGAATTTTTTTTTCAGGCCCTAAGGGGTAAAATATGCTCTATGCTATGTGAGTTCGATAAAATAAAAAATATAGGTGTGGCGCTATACACTTTACTAATATTTATACTTTTTATTTAATATAGTAATATTTCTAAAAATATTTAGATTAGATGTTTAAAACTTTAAAAAGTTTCAAAGCACCATTATAACTCAATGATTTGAGTTCAAATTTATAATTGCAATATGATCAAGTTGGAATATTTAAATTTCACTTTAGTTTTCACCAAAACTTAAACAATTTAAATACAAAAAAACTGGTAAAATTTTTTTAATGAAATGATATGCTTGTTTCATATTCTATAAGACTAAATAAAAAATTCCATCATATTTTTTTTGGTAAAACAGCTTCTTTAGTTAAGTAACAAGAAATGGCAAATTACTTATTTTCATCAGAAAATTTATTTTAAATGTTATTAATAATCAGTTTTGGATTTTGTTCATTTTCAAATCGATGTCCAGTCCAATATTCAGGATCAGAAAAATGATCGAAAAAACAATATTTCCGAAATTTTACTAAATTTTTAAAATTTTGCATTTAAATGTGACATATTTTAAATGTTAGAAAATCTTATGGGTTCTAATTTATAGCTAATACCCCTTTTATAAATACGTAATTTAGATGCTGAGCTTAAATCTCTTTCTGACAGAATGCTTCATATGCCTGTTGGAAACTTCAATCTGGGTCAAAGGTTGACAGAGAATAGTATTTGCTATCAATGATGGAATATTTACAATTAACTTTTCCCAATGTTCAAATTATGTTATTTTAATTATTGATAATTTTTCCATTATTTGCACGATGATATAAATATGTTTGTTATTGTGTTGGAGGAATTAAGTTTTATTAAAAGTATAACTTTTGTTTTGTTGGAGATTATATTTTCCGGGAGTCTATTAATCACTAAAGTGCTTATTATGGAATATTTTAAGAATGTTAAATAAAATTTTGCTTATAATTTTGTCTTGAGGGTTGGGATTTTGCACATATATATTTCTGTAATTAAATTTTTGAAATTTTTCAACATTATCTAAATTTTGGTTCTTAAAAACTTTCTTCCCTTTAATTAGGATGAAATTTATACTTATTGATTGTGCTAATAATTTTTTTTATTTTTGTTGTTTTCAGCCTGGTGATATGAAAGTTTCAAACCCACTGTTCAGCGACAGTGAAAGCCAGTACAGTGCAAAGAATAGCGATTCACCCAGTGATTCTGGCAGTCCGCCCCCTGTTTACCAAGAGGAATACTTTCCACCAAATTATCTTAAAGAATAGAATTCTTTCCCTTATTAAGATTATTTCCCCTTATTAAGATTATTCTTTTGATTTTATTGATTTACAAAAAAAATCCTAAAATATTTTAAGCTGCGATATGGAAAGTGGTTTTTTCATTTCTAGTGGAATCAACTTTTACAAAATCCTCATAAAAGTAAGACTTTACAAAAAGCCTCATATAAGAAGATTTTTAATTCTTATAACTTGAAACTTTATTCTAGAAAATCATGGTCTTTTATAACTTTGGTACTGGGAAAATACTGAAGCTTAAAAGTTTTGATGAACCTGTAAGTGTGTGTTTAAGAAAGTATATGATATACTAATAATATATGGAATTTAGGGTTTTTGAGTGCTGTGCCTATATTTAAAAAGCTTTTAGTTAAAAATTGATTCGATCGTAAGTACCCAGTAATGGTGAGAGTTAAAAATTGAGCAAGAATTTTATCTCAGCATTAAATCAATCTTTTTACACCCTAACGCCCTAATGTTCTTTATCTTAATTGTTACCTCACAGGGATATGTGTTTTAAGCTAAAATTGCTAATTTTTAGGTCAAATTTTTCAGAAACTACTGGTTTGGGTAGTTACAAGTCAATAACATTTCAATAATTAAATTTTTAGCATAAATAATTTTACGGAAAAATACTTTCTACCACTTTTTGCATTTGCAACTTATCTTTATGTAGTATCTTTATCTAATTCTGTAAT
>JAUZNK010004791.1:0-10261 GCA_035046665.1 Euphysa ruthae | reverse complement strand
ACATCGATACAGGCAGATATATATTTTATATATTTATATTTTTTCGGGTATGTATATATATATATATATATATATATATAATATGTATATTAAATGTATATAAAGCATAATACATGGCATAAGAATAATGAATATTGGCTAATATTACATAGGAGGCCCTGATATAAAAAGCAATCATTTTTTTTAAATAAGTTTCTTGATTAAGAAAACAAGAAATTTGAAGATGATTGTTTACAATACAAAACAAAGCAATTTAGAAATAAGCAGCAAAACTTTTTAAATTAATGTGAATTTGTGTGCTCATTGTACAATTTCATTCGCACTTTTTGATTTTCTATGAATTTAGATAGTACTTAAAATAGGGAAATAAATCTATTATTACCTCGAACAGTGTCATAATCACCAATAAGACATGCCGTGTGAAGATCTAAATGTATGATTTCTTCCTGTTCCTCCCTCTGAACCAAAGAGTTGAAACTTGACATGGCAAATGCATCTTCATCTTGCCCAAACACCATCTCAGTTTATTCATATGTTATATACAGCTAAAATACAAAGAGCCTGGTAAGGGCTTAGTGTATCAGGAATCAAAAACAACAGAAGTGCTTAAATTGAAAATTACCTTTATTTCAAAGAAAAACTTTGCAATGCATATTTTGAAAATTTTTTTATCTTTTTGCTTCACGTTTAAAACTTAATGGAAGCAAAAAGTAATAAACTTTCACTAAAGCAATAAAAAACAAGCAGTGTGACTTTGGATCTAACTTGTCTTAAAACACAAAAACAAGAGGATACGCATAAATTTTTGCCTCATCAACAAAAAGATTTTTTTTCGATCACATTATTTTTTTCTCATTAACCCTTGACTTCATGCAAAAAATCACAAACATCAAGAAAAACATTAAAATTATTACATTTGCCTCATTTACAAAAATTTTAGGAAAAATATTTATTTATATTATGTATTTATGATTAAAAATATTTTCAGGAAAAACTGGAGCAGAATATCAATTTTTATGCTCTAAATCTAATTTCATGCAAGAAAAAAAAATTTAATGAGCAGATTGAAAAAAATCGAAAAATATCTATTTTTGCTTGATGTATACCCATCAGGCTAACGATGTAATTTATAGGCTTAAACCTATTATGTCCAAATCACAAAATCATGAGATATAAATTCTTGAAAATATAATCATCAATTTTATTTTTTAATTAAATTTTTTTTTTTTTTTACAGCTAGAACTCCAATCTACCTATTATAATATAGGAATTGAGTTCCTCTAACAGAGGGTCGTACAATAGGAGATTTAAAGTTTGAAAAATTGCAATCCTAAACTTTTCATGATTTCATTATTTAAGCGTAAAGATATATTCAACTTGGACGCTTAATTTCCAAATACAAAAATTTAACATGTTTTGTTTTATCTCTAGAAACATAACTAAACGATTAAACCATTAAATGATACTTCGTACTGATCTCAGCGAAATATTGAAACAAAGAGACTAAAAATTTCATTCTTCATTAAAAAAAAATCTTTGATACTTCATGTTACATTTTTAGATGTTACATTTTTAGATGAGTTTTTTGATTTCTGATTTTTATTGCCTCAGGGTAACATCCTGGAAATATGAAAACCAATTGATTATTTTAATGCCAACAAGATTATTACTTGAACCTATAAATAAAGAAATCTTCGTAGTAGATCATTTCTTTAATATTTTATTACTATTCCAAATATTTTTACAGGATAGACAATTCAGTTAAAATAAACTGTTATAAATATGTGTCCTGATAAAATAAATAGAAACTATAAAATCTATGAAATGTTGAAAAATACTAGCAAAAACAAGTTGAAAGTCAAAGATAAAGAAAAATTAAGTTTAAAATTTTCTAAAATCAAAACTAAGATCGGATAAATGTCATAACATATGTGCAAAAAGTTAAATATAATCACAAGAAGCTAAAATAAATAAAATAAAATAAATCAATAAATGTAAAAAAAAATTTTTAAATAATGCAAAATCACTCTCTTTTCTTAAATCAACTGGCAACTAGTTATAAAACTTTGCCCCATTAAAAAAAAAAATTAATAAAGGTTAATAATCTATATAATGACAGAAAGGAAAGCAGTGTGTAAAAAAGCTTTATAGATAACTAGGGAATATATATGATAATTTTTATAAAATATTGAGGCTTTGAGCAATATGCATAAATGTATGTTAAAAGCTATATTATCATTTGGGCCCACACTATTTAAAAACAAAAAAAAAAGAAACTTGCGTTATCAATTATTTGACTAGAATACTTCCCTAATTTGACTATCAAGAAATTTTTTCCGAAATCTATTATTGCCACATAACTTGCCTCATAAACCCTACACTTAATAAACGAGATTAGAAAGAATAAAATGAGCTGATCTCAAGAAATAATGATATTTGTCTCATTTTGTCTCACCCTAAAATCAAAGCAGTAAGAGATTTCTTGAAAAAATTTAATGTTGTTTGCTTTACTAACCCTAAAATTCATACAAAAATTTGAAAAAAAACTCAAAATTTATCTTATCGTTAAAATAAAAATTGAGTTAAAAAGAATTTTTTTCAAAAATTAAGCTCTTTCAAGTTTGCGTCATTTAATCCTTAAAGTCATGCGAAAAAATCAGAATAAAATAATGAACGGTAATTGAGATTTGTCAGACAGACAAACAGCAGTGAATTGATTTGATTTTCACCAGATATGTCTAAAAATACATCAAAAACTCATGCTAACAAGAATTTTGAAGAAAGAAGAACTTAATGCTGAAATTTATAGGTTCTTAGGTCATACAAAACTGAAAATTATACATCAAAACTACTAAAGAGTTTGCTCCTTCGAAAATCAATTTTTTTTGACGGATGATAGGTACTTTAAAGTATTTTAAAGTTCATCACGTAGATTCATTACAACCTCTATAAGTACAGGAAAGTGAAATGAAGTTTGAAAACCGTCATACATCTACATCACGTCAAGCATGTGTTTTAACACATGCCTAAATGTTCGCGTAGAGCAATGGAGACGTATGATTATCACACGCCTGTGTTTTTCTTATGCCAAAGCCTGTTATAGAAACCAAAATCTAGAGCCAATACTCATTAAGAAACTCATTACATTAAATTACATTTCACAAAATTTATATTATTATTCTTAATTTAATATTTTTCAAAATAACTTCCACTTCTAAAAACAAAAGTTTGTAAACATACTTGCTTTATAAATTTATTTAACTCAAGGGTTTGATTCTGGTGTACTTAGAGCTCCCATTTGAGCTTACGGTAAAGAAAATCATTGGTTCCAAGGTGGCTTCAAACCCACAGCTCTTGGGTCTGTAGAGCCTTACCAGCTTGGCCAGACAACCATAAAACACCATAACACAAAAAATGATGAATAGGAATCTAAACTTAGGAAAAACGTTATTATTTAAAGTATTCCATACTTTAAATAACCTTTCATACAATCCTACACTAGGCTTTTGGAAATATAAACTTAAAATAAACAACAACGGATCAAGAAAAATGTATTGCAAAGTGGCCAGATGAGTCAAAGTTTCTTCTATGGTTCTAGAACTTCATGAAAAATTTCAAAAAAATTTATTATGAGAAAATTTTTAAAATTATCATGATTTAACAATACTATTATCATATTTTAATATAATTGGGTCCAGTACTGAAAAACAAGAACATTTTCAAAAATCACGCTTTGTCAAGTCACTCATTAACTTAAAGCTTGATACAAAAAAATAAGATAACGTAAATCAGGGTTACTTAGGCCATCAAGGTTATTTGGGCCTGTAACTAGGTATGAAAAAGAATTAAGTGTTTCAAAGTGTTTTTAGTTATAAAAACCATGCACTAGATGTTTTATTTTTGTTTAAATTGTTTTTTTCAGGTTTTATTTTTCTGCTTATAATTTGAGATTATAACTTATAATCTACATTACATAAATTATGAAGAAATATATAGAAAAGTCAAAGAGAAGTAATTTTAACAAATAAAGCAATTACAATGACATAAAATACAAATTATATAGGTTTTTTTCATGCTTACTATATGTACATATTTCCATAGAAAATACAAGAAACATTTCACATATGTCTCTGCTTACTGCTTTTGCCATGGTTACCTTTTCTTCAAGGGTTTTTACTCTTTTCTTGCTTTTTAGACGGATATACAATATATTGGCGCTACTGGATCTACTACAGGTGTAACGAAAGAACGCAAAAAAATTTCTTCCTTTGGTTCACAATACAACAATTTTACTTGTTCTAAGTACTTATCTACAAGCATACAATTCTTCATCGTGGCAGGAAATTCTATAGCTACATCACATGCAAATTCTAATTTATAAATAAGTTACAAACAAACTATATCCTTATTGTCAAAAATCTCAAATACACCTGATAAAGGTGCCCAACTCAATGATATTGAAAAAAAATTTAAGTTTTCAATACTTAAACCTCTTCATATAAAACTGATGGTTTACAACTTTTTAACTTCAGACTTCGGACAGTTATCGAAAATGAATGGAAGTCAGCCAGCATAAATGAAGCTGTGAAAAAAGGTGTCGATGGACTCCAACCTCTCGATTCTTTCAATTCCCTTAATTAGTTCATGCAGTCAAGTTTATAAAACCTATGCACATCATAGAAGATGTACTGTCAGGCTTTGTTGCCAGAAATTTTGTTGACTCTTGTGACAACGAATGAGGCAACACGAGGCAAGAATCAGATGGAAATATTATTGATATAATTAATGATGAATTTTAGCAATTAACATGAATTTTCTTAGAATTTGTGTTTTATTTTGAAAAGATTTCAAAGGTCGCAAGGTTTCTCAATAGTAAATACTCTCAAATCATCACCAAAATCTACCATAAAGCTATTTATTACTCTTTGTGAATATTTTGTTATCTGATCTTCATACATAAATCGTGAAAGTAAATTCCAGGAATTTCACATTTTGGACGCAAAACGGAAAAATAAATTCCACAAATTTTGCTATTTTTCAAGTCTGATCGCCAAAATAAATTCCAAGAACATTTCTTCGATTAAGGTAATTATATTAATTTTCAAATTATCAAGTCAGAAATTCAATTCAATTCAATAAATTTATTCAACATGGCTAAATTAATTGTTAGAAAATAAATAAAATAAACAAAAGATAATTAGAAAATATTTGTAAATACTAATATAATCCAACAAAAGAAACATTACAAAACAATATTTACAAATAATTTTCTCCTTTCCACTCTTTAATTCGACATTTAATGATTTGCAAAGAGGGATGACGAGTTTGACTAAAATTTGGGAGTGTGTTCCAAATAAGACTGCCCTTAAACTGGAATGAGTTTGTTCCATAGGTCGTGGAAAAAACGGGAGAAAAAGTTAATACAAAGGTACTTATAAGGTTATACGGTACACATTTCATAGAGAAAATATCTTGAATTAGTTACTCAAAAATTTTGATCATCAACAACTGTAAGTGTCTTGTGTGCACACCACAACTTTTGTCAATAATTAACAACACATCAAGATCAAGAGCAAAGTTTCTGTAGATTGTTCTTAGTGCCCTCTTATGAATTTTGTCTATAAGATGATTTCTATTTCGAAGCAGAACATCCATATCAGAGGAAAATAAGAAAAGTATGGTAGAACATGGGCATAAACTAGCAACCTTGCTTGAGATATCGATAAAAAGTTTCTCAGACGAATAATGGCACACAATTTCTAATTTGCCATTTTACAAATACTAATCATATGATTAAAAAAAGAGAGATTGTTATCAATTTTTACAACAAACCGTTCAACCTCGTTTTTTTACAACTAACCGTTCAACCTCGTTTTTTGCAACTAGCCGCTCAACCTCGTTTTTTGCAACAATCTTTTTACTGCAAATAAATAACGATAAATATTTTGTCAGGCTTTTCTCCAAGAAACATCAGTTGGAATTTTGAAGAAATAGCGACAAGGGAGTTTATAAAAATCACGTCCATATACGGGTTAATTCAGCTTTTAGTTTGCTAACAACTAAATCAACATAGGCATATAAAGTTTTATCATCACCAAAATTACATTATTCAGTTTCATCAAGAAAAAGGAAAAAATCATTTATAAAGATAATACATAAAATAAGACCTAAGACTGACCCTTAAGGAACGCCATAAAGTACTTGCAGCCACTTACTATATGTAGAGCTTATATTTACTCTCTATTTACATCCTTTCAAACAACTATTCATCAAAATTAAGCTACGTTTTGAGAACTCATAGGCCTCAAGCTTGGCTAACAAAAGTAAAGCAAAAGTAGAAAGTGGAAAGATTAATGTTGATCTCCATAGATTAAATTTTTATTTCTGCTAGTGCCATTTCACTGAAAATGGGGTAGGTTGAACCATCCCGTGTAATGGAAACGAGTAATGGTAAATCACAAAACCTTGCATCATATCCTATGTTTTGAAATATATCAAAAGTGATACCATATGCAGCAAAATAACATAGAGGTCTAACTTTCAATTCTGCATGAAGCTTATGCCTTCTAAAACCATATAGTCTATCATTTCCCTTCTTTTTATAAAAATTTAATTCTCTGATAAATTAAGGATAAAAATAAGTGATGCTCTACAAGTTTGTAGATACTAAATACTTCCTTTTTTCAGCCTAAAAAAAATTTCATAAAAGAAAATATGGTTAAAAAAAAAATACAAGGATTTTTTGGAAAAAACTGTGAAGGCTGCAAGTATAGCCATTCAAGAAAACATGTCGCGAAGAGAAACTGAGAAAGTATTTGGTGTCCGTAAAATCACATTGGGATAAAGATTAAAAGGAGCTTCAAACAAACCTGGACGGCCTCTAGTTTTGACTGCTGAAAAAGGAAACGTTATTGAGAAGGTATACAGTTGATGTGCATTTGGGGTTCCCATCGGATGATCTCAGGCATCTAGTTTAAATTTATCTGGACAGGAAAGAAGTGACAGTGAGAACTTCTGGTTAATGAGTTAGTTATTAATTTTTAAAAAAAGCGTCCTGAGTTAATGGAAAAATTAAATGCAGTCATGCCAAAATCAATCCAGAAACTGTTAAGGAATTTGAAAATTTGAAAATTTTAAGAGTACACTAGAAGGTATACCACCTGACTGTATTTTCAACTATGATGAGGCAAACCTCAGTGATGATCCTGGTAGAAAGAAGTGCCTAATTAAATAGGGATATCCAGAGAGAATCCTCAACAACAGCAAGTCTTCCACAAGTCTAAAGTTCTGTGGCTCAGCAACAGGATATATTCTACTTGTTTAAGTCTGGTTGGTTTGCCAATGACAACTTTGAAGATTTGTTCATTAAAGTTTTTCTTCCAGTTGCAAAAACCAAGGAGGTCACAGTTCTAATTGCCAATAATTTTTCTTCACACTTTTCAGAAGATGTCAAATTCATTTTTCTGACAAAACTTAAACCTTGGGTGTTGCTTTCTTTAGACCCCTAAAAATCAAGTGGCATAAGTCTTGAATGACTGTAAAATAATCCACCCATAGGAATTCAAAGTACCTAAAAATGTATTCCCTAGATTTCTGAAGGAATTGACTGATGAGCAGAACAAAGAAAATTTGATCAGTGGATTTAAAAAGTATCTATCCATTGGATCGCAAACAGGTATTGCCAAGTGAAGATAATCCACTAGAAGCAAATCTGCAAATATATGAAAGCTTGATTGATATTCTCTAGCCATCAAGTGGAATGTATGATGCTGCTCCTAAAAGAGAAAAAAAGATTTCCTTTGAAAGACATATCCGTTTCAACTGAAAAATATTCTGAATCAGCAATAATAAGCAATTATCCAATTATTTACAAGCTCCTGAAAAATAGCGACTATTTCCTAACACTACCAGATAATTATTATGCATAATGATGAAGATTTTTTTAAGGTATTAGATGGGAATCACAATGCTAATAAATTTTTTTGAAAGCAAAAATCATATCAAAAGCTAAAGATCATGGGGAGGATTTGGCATTGACAAAATTAAATTTGCAGAAAAAAACCTAAATTTTTGATATTTACAAGATAAGACTAAAGAAGAAGATTAAAGGACTATGTGTGCATGTCTAGGTATTCATGAACTTAGTTATGATTACACAGACACAGTTATGTATCACTCATACACGCACATAACTTAATACAGGCAAACCGTGATACGGACCTCCTGTTAAAAGCAGGGGTCAAAATAATAGATGGTTATCGATTTATACCGATCAATTCATAACTTCACTGATCGTTTATTTTTAAATATTAAAAAAAAAACCGATCATAGAATATATTTCTTTCTAAAAAGTTTTTGTTGTTTATGCCAAACGTTTATTCATACATTCGATTTTCTCAATTTGTGTTATAACTTACAGCTAAAGCAGTGCATGCTTCAAAGTACTATGCTTAAAATGTACTATAATATAAAGTAATAAATAATCAGTCTCTGTTAAAAGGTTACGATGAAACATTTATGAAACATTGTTGTAAGTTTGAAGCAGAAAACAGAACTTATGATCTAATAAAAGATGCTGATAAAGTTCGTAAGGTTCCAATAGCAACTAAAAAAGCATTCTTTTTAGTGGCATATTTATCATATACGAAACTTTAAAAACTTTTTTTAAACTTCCTTTCTGCGCAGTTAAAACCTCTATTTCAATATTATTTGAATTTTCATTTTTCTATGATGTAAATATCTTAAGTTCAGTTCCTAGAAGTCAAACAATAAAAACAATGTTTTTGAATATTTGTTACCATCATAAACTCCAAAATGCTTCTTCCAGTACGTTGCTACAGTAGGGTGCTGTCCATGCATTTTTGTACGCACAATATTAAAAACAGTTGATGATTTTGTAATATTGCTGACGTAAAACGTGGTTTAGTGGATTTTTAGAAGCAAGAAAATGAATAAACAAGGCTTTAAACCTTGTTACAAGCAATTTAAGGAATATTAATTTCAAAAATTTCTCTGCACAGAGAAGAAAAATGGGAAAAAACAGAGGAGGGAGGGAAGGGATCAAATAACCGAACACTTAAAAAAACCTTATTTCGACCCCTGAAAAGATAGCAAAAGAAAAATTGAAATATAACAAGAATTAAAAATTTTGAGAAATATATAATGACAGAAAAAATAAATCAACCAATCAAATTTACTTTAAGCTAACAATATAAAATACAAATACAGTGTATATATAATATAAATTATTGATGAGTATATATTTTAATTATAATATTATCATAATTTTAAGTAAAATGAATACTATATTAAAAACAACCCAGGATTTTTGATGGATAAAATATTACCAAAGATCAATTTTCTTGTTAAAATAAACTAAAAGGCCAAATGCTGATAGAGCAGTAACAGCTACACTTAATAATAAGAAATTAAACTTTCATGAATAAAAGTTTTAAGATGAAGGCAGAATTTCGTAAGGAGTAAAACGAGGTGATTCAAACTCACATACATATAAAGGCACTGTGCAGTTTAGAGCAACTTTTTATAAACACCATGATCAAAGTTAATATAAAAACTATTTTTATACTGTAAATCAGCATTTAGATTTTTCTGGAGGTAAACAGAAATTCAATTCAAATGCCACATCTATTACTTTATTATCTATATGAGCACATCATTTCACGGCAGAATAGGACAGGTTGTTATAGTTCTAAGCTTTATTACAGGAGCCAACTACTTTCCTTGGAAAAAAAATGACTGTGAAACTCAAAAATTTATAAAGTACTTTATTAGATACATATGTAATTTAACTATCATTAATCTACATCATAAATCAATAACAATGTAAATAAATAAATAAATAAATAACACTGTGTTTGATCCATACCCAATAGACCTTTAAAAATTATCAAAAAAATAGTTATTGAATCTGCAATAGGATTTGATCAATTCTCTACATGAATACAAAACAAATATTGTAAATTTTTTAACTATAAAAATTTCAAAGTACCTTCGCTTTCTAGACATCTATTAATTCAATACCTTAGGACAAATAATCTAGAAAAAGCCTTCAGAATTTTAAATCGCAGATTATTTTATTCGAATAAGACCATTGATAATGACTGGTTGGATAGAGTAAACTAGATCAGTATTGTTTTTTTTTTATTTTATTTTCAACATAAAAGAAAAAATTATCAACTAGGCGATTTTCCAGTATAAAAACATTGCATAAACAAGGTGTATCTTGAGAAAATAAAAAATC
>JAUZNK010004790.1:0-10262 GCA_035046665.1 Euphysa ruthae | reverse complement strand
TAGTGGTGGCTCCTCACTTTCACATACTTCGCTTTATGTTAAAGAGTTTGGTGAAATTGGCTTCAAAAAAAATTCTCTTTGGGATGGATCTAGTTCTGATATTATTGAAATGTCTGAGGACATGTATGGTAATTATCCACATATTAACTATGATAGTTGGAACCATGTCGCATTTTCTTATGATGAAGCTCAGTTATCATATACAGTTTTTGTAAATGGCATTGATACTTATTATTATGATATACCTGTTAGTTTTGAATCATCACCAGAGGCTTGGGAAATGATTACTTTTGGTGGGGGAAGAAATGATGGTGGTTTAGATGGTTACATGGATGAAATCTATCTGTTTACATGTTCAATCAATTTATATGATGTTTATCAATTGGCTGATTATAATCCTGTTGGTAAGTTTTCAATAATTTCAAAATCACTGTCATCAGCAATTCTTGTAAGAAGTTGTCTGATTTCAGAATTTAACATCTCTTTGGAATTAAAAAAACAATTGCTATCTTACATATATGTAAAAGCCACTAGCAAAATATTACTGCTACAAATTTAAATAAGCATTTGTTTTTGAGGAGAGTATCAACTTTTCTGAAATTTGTAAAACATTTTATTTTTAATTTTGAAAAATTTTGCTTTACACTTTCACATACTTAAAATTTGTTGTGAAATTCTGCATGTGCATTTTCTTAAATTTCATGAATAAAAAATTGATTATTTCTCTTTATAGACTTTAAAAGCTTCATAGTTAGAAAAATTATCATTATTTTTACCTTCAATAATAGTGTTATTGCACTCAGTAAATATCCTTCACATTTTCTTTAAACTTGTATGGTTTTTACTATTAACCATGTTTGATAAGGGGTCATCACACTTGTCCGATGGCCCAATTTTTGACAACACAGTTGTTTGAATTTTGTTAGAAAACTGGGATTTCAAACAAGTGGGAAACCAATTTTCTAAGAGCCTAGTTATCGGACAACCCACATGTTCGACATCTAAGTTTTTCTGTTGTTTCTTTACTAGCAGAAATTTTATGAAATACACAAAACTAATTTTAGAAAAGGAATTTTTTACCCATAGTTTTATTTTGTTTTGAAAATTCTGAAGTGAAATATTATACCCGTCCTTTTGAATATCCTCTAAGCTTTGAGGAGCTTATTCAATTATAAATAGCAGTGGTCTTGATCCCTCAGTTAAAAGATAATTCAACAAGTAAATAAATAATGAACGTCAAAATTTTGGCAACAGAAAATTGTTTAAATAAAAATAAGAACAAAAGCTAAATAGAGATTTTTGATTTTGATTTTTGGTAAGAATATTAATTACTAGTTATAAACATAAATGCATTAAAGTTTTATGATAGCCTATAAAAATGAGTTTTACTCAAAACTGATAGATAACACTGAAAATAAATTTCAGTCAGAATGGGAGTCAGACCCGTGGCCTTTCATTCTGTAGTTTGATGTCTTAACCAAAGAGTTATCTCTGCGTATACAATTTATGATTTAATTATCTAAACCAATTTTTGTTGAAGCGGTCAGGGCAAAAAAATAAAGAGAGTCAAAAGGCTATTTATCTGAGGTATGTTTTATTGCAATCCATAATAGTTCAAATATTAGTTGTGCATCTATTTTTTATTTTTATGGTTAGCTAGCAGATCTCAAGCCATGCGCTCCTGACCTGCTAATTTTTATCTGTATAGGATATAGTAAAACAACCAAAAATTAAAGAAAACCAAAAACTCACATTTTCAATTTTTTTAAAATTTTCGAAAAATTTAAAAATCTAGAAAAAAAAAGTCCCACCTTTTTTGAAATTTTTTTTTCTATGACACTCCCTGGGTTGTTGTATATATTTATATGTCCAAATTAGTTATTTTAAAATGATTCATAAAAATTGCACTGCAGGTAAAATTTTTTTCAGGTATTGCGAACGGTTCCTACACAAGTAGTGAATTGTTTTTATGTATATATATATATATATATATTCTACAGAACTCCTACTATTACTTTGGACTGCTTTTCGCTTTGTGTGGTATTTGTGTTGTGTTTGCCGTTGGACTCTTTCAAAAAACCACAATTTAATAGCTTTGTCAGGGTTAAATTCTTCCAGCTCTGGACCTTCCTCACTAATTCGCAGACACATCTAACCGGTCTTGTCCCAATCTATTTCTGAAATCTGTTTTAACTACATTCAAGAAAATTGGCGTTCTACTTTGGCATTTATAACAGGTGTAATAAGAAGAATTTCAAATATATGTAATATTTTCTTGCATTCATGTTCCGTAATTTCAAATAGTGGTGCTTTAGATTGTTGGCCAAAACCGGCTTGGCAAAGCTGTGCAACAACCTATATCCTGTAATTAACTGTATGCTGTCGCAGCCTGTTAGTAAGCGTAATTTCAAAATTAGCAATTTTGCTTATTATTAACTTTGTAACAGTATTAAGTGTTTTTGACCATGTTGTGATGAGAAACAATGACACAATGTGTTCCAAACTGGTAAGGTTTGAAAATTTAAAAATCTGTTTTCCATATATACTGTCTATTATTTTATAAATCTTACGAATCTGTTCAGTGGATTGATAGTGCTGGTAATTTATTAATTTTACATTTTGGTAAAAACGCAAGATTCTGTTGTTTATAGAAGTACGTTTTTAGTGTACGGGGAGATTTACTTCTTTCCAATTCTTCTAAATGGGTTATGAAAATGCCATAGTTTTCTAATGAAGTTTTCCTTTACTGGTGTACCATTCGATAAAAGAAGAACAAATTCCTTTTCCATAACGCTCGTATGTGTGCTACCATCACAAAGAAAGCAATAATATTTTGATTTTGCTAAATCTGAAATTAAATTGTTTTTCTCTACTTTAGCAATAAAATCAGTGAAAGTAGCCGCAGCTCTCACATTGACATGACTTCGTCTAAATTCAGGAATTTTATTTTTAGTTTGTAGCTTTATTAGATCTGGGTATTCACTGCATGGTCGTTCTTTTTTGGCTAAATACATGCATGAATTAAACTTGGTTCACAAATTTTCTCTACCCCGTTCTTGCGTTTTCTTAAAACCTCTCGTAATCAGTCTTTGTTCAACAACAGTTTTTTGATAAACAGCCACCCCAAGCATACTTCGTTTTTCATGCTCAGAGGCAGCTTTTTGCTGTTCTCCATTTATATATTTTGTGAAACTGTTTTTGGTGACAGACAATGATCCTGTTTTATCCATTGTGATAAAAAGTTTTTAAGTGCCTTAATTCGCACTTCCCACTTTTTGCATACAGTACATCTAAAAAGATGTTTACAGAAAATTATTATTGCTCTCGTACTACAAATTTTAGTTGGGCATGTATAACTGAAAATTTGATCGCACAATACAGAAAAAAAGGTTCAAATTTTAATTGTGACAATGAGGTAAGAAAAAATTGAAGAAGAAAATCAAAATAAGCAATATTGTAATACAAAACAAATCACAGAAGCATACAATAAAACATTAAATTGACACAATTTAATTTTTTATTTGTTTATCTTGTGTCCATTGGTATATTAGGTAAATTTTCATGAAAAAAAAATTACAAATTAAAATTAATACATGAAGCTAAAATAAAACAAAAAACGAGACAAACCTTTTTTACAATGTCATAGAAAAAAGAAAAATACGTATTATATTTCTAACCTTATTCTTATAATTTTTCCATATAAAATATCATGTTGTAAAAGACAATCTAAATTCTCAAGCACAGTGGCATCATGTTCTGCATCTGGGATTGGCTGGGCAAAACAGAAACAATATTGATATCAAGAACATAATCAAAAAAAAAATGGCACTAGTTTTTATTCCTCAGTAATTTGTGAGAATTTGCTACAACAGCAGGAGAAATGGCCAAATAATTGTTCAAGCAATTGAGGAACATTTGCTAGATATTTTTAAAACTAATTTGAACAAATATGGTTTCACGTTGGGGCTATTTTTCCACCCTACTGCTGGAATGTTTTTAACCGTGTCATGGAAACCATGTTGAAAACTTCCATCTGAGGTAGAGCAAAGTTATAGGAGTAAGACATCTTTCATTGTGGAGCTTTGTACAAATTTTAAAGGACAAACCATGAATCCACAAGACTCGCATTTGCAACATAAGAAATAGTGTGCATTCTCCAGCAAGAAGATTAAAATGATGACGGCTAGAGGAAAAGTTTAATCGAGTAAAAAAAGAGTTGGCCAGCATGTTCTCGAAGAATCTTGGAGAGCGATTTGACATGCTGTTGATGATTTCGAATAAATTTATGTAAACAATCCAGTAACGCTGTAATTATGTGTAAAGATAAAACAAACTCTTCATAAAATCTCTTAGTTAAATCTATGCTTGCTGAAGTTTAGTAAAATCCTCAGTCTTGAGGGAAAATTTTGTAGAATGGTGTTAGAGCTAAGTATGGGGATATAATAAATTTTTCAGAGAATTCAACAAAAAAATTAAATTAATCATTTAGAATCGTTTCTGATTAGAATTAAATTTTGAGATTTTGACCCTTATCTGTAGATTTAACTTCCGCAAAATGTCGATGAACAATGCAATCTGCAAAAATTAATTACGCCAAAATTTCCCAAAAAATTTTCATTGCATAAAGGTTTCAGTGCGGCAGGGACAAGTGACGAAGCACAGTAATTTGTCGTCGTCAATCTCACAAATAGTATTCCTCCTTTATCAAGTAAATAAGTACTTGGTCTTGAGATTTCTATTGATTAATGCACAACCATTGCACACATGTTTTTCATAAAAAGTTGCATGAAAGTTAAACGGTTTGTCTTATGTGTGTGTGCAATGTAGAATTTGGTAAAATTTTTTAGAAAATAAGACCGATGTTCTTTTCACACTCGTAAAATCAAATCTTTATGCTCACTCTTTCATTTTTCACACTCATCAGAAACACCTACAAAGTGGCTTAGGTTTCATGGACACCTTTCAAGTGGTCCTTACTCTCAATTATGTCCTCAATTTTCTCAGCTTCTAAATTATTTAAAATCTCCTCATCAATAACTGTTTTCTGTTCACTCACATCTTTTAATCTACCCTTTAAACTCTTTACTATGTCATTATTTAAATTTTCAAAAAGGCTTCCTCGACTAAGCTATCTGAAGATACTCTCAGACCCTTTCTACAGGCAATCTTTCACACATGTACTATCAGAAAATATATTGTAAATCAATAAAACCTTACAACGTTTAACCAAAAAAAAAAAAAACACAATAAAAATTACTGTGGCCTTGAACATAAAGAAAAGGACTGTATGGACTTAACCTGATCTGATTTAATTTTTAAAAAAGTGCATAAATAATAAATATAATATCTGCTGTTATTGACGTTGACAAACTCTCTATAACTAATATATATCCTCAAATTAAAAGATCAAAATAAAAATATTAAATTATTATCTCTTTAATTAATTTAATCATTCTTTTACAAAGAAAAAGACAATAAACTGAAAACAATAAATTGTTTGCACAATAAAAAGACATATAATGAAAGATCCTGCATTCTAACTTTACTAACATTTAGACACAAATTTCTATACAGTATTATTATTATTATTCAATAAAAAAATTGCATAACTTATCCTAATACTATACAATAAATAAATAAACGATAGCTACCCAATCAATAAATTATCAAAATCCAACCAACAAAATAAAGTTTTTTTTTGCTCAAGTATCATATCACACACATTATCAATCAATATTTGTTTATTTACTTCGTCGCTCCTTATGTCTTTATTGATCAGTGTTTATACATCTCTCATCGGGTGCCGATGTAGATGTGTGTTACTTGCTGTATTGGTGAAAATATCAAAAAACTTATGGAAACTCAAAGGTTTTCTGCGATTTATTGCAAATTGCAATCAGCGTTTCAATGAAAGCTCAGCGGAACGAAAAGCGTAACAGAAAGAAGAACAAATAATAACTTAGCTAAAAATTTCTATATAATATTTATGGCATTGTTGAGACAATGATATTTTGTACTATTGAGATGTCCTACTAATGTGGCAGTTACTTCTCTCACATCTTATTACTAAAAAAAATATTAAATGTGTCGGACTATCGAGATGTTGAACTACTGAAATGTCAGTCAAGTGGGATGTTTCCGTTTGATAATATGACAAACAATTATTTAATATTCCAATTAAAGCTTAAAACCGCATTATTGTATAGGTTTTTGAGCTGATGTATTAGATATCTACTAAAGTATGAGGAATAATTATTGACATTTCCATATGCATGAAAACAATTAAAGAACAGCTTCTATTTTTACAAGCTAAAATTTGATTTTAAGATTCAGCATCACATTGCTAGGCAATTTAATACCAAATTTAGAATAACATATCTGACACATTTGTTGTCTTTATATCTAACTTGTTTGTTGGAGCTCAAAAGTAATTGCAAAACTTCTTATTTTTAGTATATGAGGATGAAGGTATTTTAAGTACGACACGACAATTTATTTCACTCCCTGTACCTTTTGAATCAGATTACTCATCTCTTACATTTACTTTTTACATCATATTACCTCTGGGCTCAGAAATTGTATTTTGGTCAGATTGGATTGAAATAGGATGTGGTATTGGTGTTACAGATATTTTAATAACAGTGGATGGTACAAATTTGTCATATTGCTCTCAACCTGAATCTATTTTCGCTGGGTTGGTCAGTTATACTATTACAGATTTTGAAGATATTACATTCATCTATAAAACTGGATTTCCTGTTTCTCGAGAAGATACATTTCGAATCAGTTATGGTAAGTTATGCTTAAATTTAGGTTTTTTGTTTCATTAAAAAAAAAATCTTGATTTATATTTAATGAATTTCTTGATCTTTCAATTTATTTCTTTTAGGTTTGTTTTTAATTTATCTTCCACCTTTCTAAGCAAGCCGAGGGTCAAAAGATTTTTGTAAATTCCTGGTGGCTAGAAAAAATGAAAGATGAAGGTCCTGGAAGTTACATTTACTGGTAAATTATGTAGCTTGAGAACACTCAAGGAAGTAATGAAGGGTTATAGTGTGAGTTCAATTAGGCTCCTCAGCCACACCTCCCTTGCACACCTAAAAATAGCCAAATTTTATGACCTGAAATAACATAAAAGACTTTTTACCTAATAAGTAGTAATAAAAGTGCTAAGCGCGTTAAAAATGTTCGTTACTAGTAGATTTTTAGATTTGATCATAACTGTTTAAGTAGAAATTAATTATGTGTAATTAATCAGTTTCGTAAACTAATTATTGAATATGTAGTCTAAAGCAATCACTTTATACCAAAGAAAATCGATTATAAGCATGGCAAACTTTTTGGCAAAAAAAAGTTAAAAATGGTATATGATAGTTGCTGGCAAAAGAAAACTGGAACGGAATTCAATAAACAAAAAATTTTCTTACGCTACCTGTGATTAATATAACATTAATAACTCAATAAAACAGTAAGTAGAAATAAGTTCTCTGCCGACAGTAATGAAATTACTTTTAATTTGGTTTTGGTCTATTGGAAGAATAGGTTATACAAAAAACAAAATTTCATGGTATATTGTATACATATAGTGAAAAAACAGAATTGTTTGCAACGTTTTAATTGAACTTACTGTTCATAAAACAGTTTTGTTTAAAGACACAGAATTAAATATTAAAACAATAGGTGTTTAAGAACTTTCAAATGGATTGTTTATGATTCTTTTGTTTAACGTTTGAATAAAATTATCTGTCAACAATATTGAATTTAATTTTGATTTGGTAACTGACAATATGTTGTCTCGATTAAATTATTCTCTGCTGTTCGAATATTATAAAGAAATGGGGAGGCAAAGAGTCAGAAAAAAAAAACTTCTTTCTTTAGGGAATTTTTCGCATTACTGCCAAATGAACTCCAGCTTTCCAATTAAATTTAATATATCTGCCTGGGTATGTTTCATTAAAAAGCAACTGATGCAAAAAATTAACAATCTTATCTGCTAAAAGAATCATTGCACAAATTGGCTTCATAATTTCTTTGTTTTTGATAAAATCTGAATTAGGCGTGGCTTTTTAACTGAAGTTTAAAGAAAAGTAAACAAATATGTCATGTTCTGCACGAAAAAAATTACCCTGTGTGTTAAGAATGATTTTAGCTAGAAAATTATATATGCAATTTAATTAAATGTTGCAGGTGTAATCATAAATATAAACATATTTTTCGAATTTAATACGCTTCAGCTATTAAAAAATAAAATACAGCAACAAAAAACAAACATAAAGGTAATAAATATGTGTGAAGTTTATGCTAAAAATTGTGTTTATTACAAAAGATCAAAATATTCCATTTCTTGCAGCAGGTTTTTGCCACAATGAGTTGGAAAACTGCACTAGGTGGCTTTTTGATTGAATAGAGTTGGTTTCCCACAGGGATTTGTTGATAGGAAGGTCACATGGGTAGTAAAATCAACTTGGTCCAATACCAATCACATACAGAGTGTGCATCCGACCCCTAATATTAGGGTTTTTGCTGAATTGATCTGTTGCCTTTCACATTGTCACAGGCTTATGGTAATCTTTTTATACAGTGGGGTATGACGTTATTCTGATTTTGATATGTTGCTTGCTCTGTGAAGAGAGTATTGCTGGGAGTGAAATAAGTCTCTGATTGTGGTTTATTTTTTGTGTGGTGTTATGATTTTCTCTGGATCTATAAGTGTGCCTAAAGCCTGTGTATATGTAGGAGCATTCAAAACAGGTACAATGAGGTAATTGAATAAGGTAAAACTGCAAACAGCAATTCATTAAGTGAAGCAAAAATTTTATGATTTATGTAAAATATTTGCTAATGCTATATACTCAGCTTCAGCTGTTGAAAAGGAAACCCATGTTTGTTGTTGTAGCTTTTTACAACATCTGTTGCTCATAAAGTCATGGTTCTCACTGATTCAAATCTTACCACTGGGCAAAATATGTCATCGTTTCCCACACCAAACTTTTGGTTAAGTCTTTCAGCAAGCAGTCCAGCTTTGAATCACTCAACATTGCCATCTGAATTTTGTGTTTTATTTTAAACAACCATTTTCAACCAGCAGACTTCCTTTTTACTAGATATTCAATAAAATCTCAAATTTATTTTACTTTAAAGATTTTATTTCCCTTTTCATAGTCTCAATCCAATCATTGCTCTTAGGGCTTGAAAGTACTGGAAAGTAATTCAACCGCGCTGTATCTGTCATGAGCTCTGTGCTGTTTTTATTTATTTTATTGCGGTTGTTCTAGCTCAATCTCATCACATTCATGGTATTCGATTTCCATGTATTTTTGTCCATTTTATTCAGTGACATGTATAAGATTATTATAGCCTTATATATGCTCCCCTCCCCTCTATTAATATTTGGGTCATAAAAAAATATGTTGAAATAAAAGATTAATTCACAAAACCACTAGTATAAAAATGAAGAATGTGATAAATTTGATAAAATAATCGTGTTTAAGCCAATCGAACAATTATTTTAACACCTAGCCACTTTTTCTTTGAAGTATAGATAAAGACAGAAAAGATTTAAACAGTTTGAGTTTAATTTTATGCAAAAGACAGTTAAACCAAACATTTTAAAATTCTGCAGATTAACAACGCTATTTAAAAAAATTTATATTCGGTGTGTTTATGCAAAACATCATATTCAAAGAATTGCATAATTAATTCTACAAAGGACACTGATAAACTGCAAACAAAGTATGTGGATAATAGCGTAATGTGGGCAAAACGAGACACGAGAAGGAAAACCTAAATTACAGTCTCATTTTAGCCTCTCCTCGGGGAAAAATGAAAAAATAAAAATTTAACTGAAAGACTAAATTGTATGGGCAAAATAGCTTCTTAAAACCCAAAAGTGGGACAGCAATATATATAGTACTATTAGTTGTTATATAATGCATGAATGATTTGGTTGACAAATTTAAAAATTGTTTTTTAAAAAGACGAGTGTTCACAAAGTATAAAGAATAAAAATTAACTTCATATTATGAAGTTAATTTTTATGTGACTTTTGATTACAATAAAATTTTTATGAAGCCACAACTGACATTCCATACATTGAACCCGTTCTTAACCAGCGTGAGAATTCGACCAAAGCTCACCACAAAGTAAGTATTCAGTATCATAGCGGAGTTGGCACAGTGGTAGGAGGTTTGACTCTGGAGCGAAAGGTTACGAGTTCGACTCCCACCTCTGGCGGAAATTTATTTCCATGTTATCTCTGAGTT
>JAUZNK010004789.1:0-10263 GCA_035046665.1 Euphysa ruthae | reverse complement strand
AAACGAAGTATCATCAGTTGTATTATCTGGCCTGATCGTTGTACGGTGTTTTTTTTTGTAGTTTGTTTCCAAAACTTACTGCGTAATATTTATCCTTCAATTTAGGGTGCGTAATATTTACCCACCTTGACCATATTTTGTTTATAAACATGCAGCTTAAACTGTAATATTTATACTTATATGAGTAGTATAACAACAAACAGCAAACGTGCGTGAAAATCCAAAACTTATAAGATTTATGGTATGAGAAAACCGAACTATGTGCTAATAAATGAACATAATATTACATCATGGACATTTTTAGCCCATAGGCTGCTTGATGCAGTATTACGTCGTGGATATTTTAGCATTATTTTCCACCGACTTAATATTATATCAGGGACTGTTAAAGGGTTAAGATGAATAATTTTAAAAACTTAAAAAAAAAGTTTTCTTTGATAAATAAAATATTTAATTTTTGAAGCAACAATTTTTGCATTTCTTTTCAGAGATTAAATCTGTAATGATTATTTAGGTCTTGTCGTGAGTAAATGCATAGGTGGACTTAATAAAGCCTGCGCAATATCCTCTACAAAGGTTTTCTGCGCTCCTTCCTTTTCCCTCTTTACTTCCACACCTCCTTCCTTCATATTTACCCTTTGCCTTCCCCCTTTCCTTCTCCAACCCTCTTTCCTTCCCCAACCACTTCCCACTGCAGCCCACCATAGTTGGTAGACCCAAAGAAATTTTTAAAATTACCTACTTGCAGACTGTCTCTGAACAACAGGCAATAAGGAATTTCTATTTTTAATGGAACATGCTTTTCTACTGTTGTATAATTTTGTCATAGTTTCTCAAAAAACGATTAAAAACAATTTTGGCAAACAATTTGTTTGTAAATTTCATAAAACCATTGTATGAACAAATCAAATAAATTAAAACTAGAAAGAATACTTCACATATTTTTCAGATAATCAAAACAGCTGTAAAGTACTTATAATATTCTTCTGCACTGTGTAAACATACTTACTTCCAAAAAATGAGCAATAATTTTAAACAAGCGATAAAAACATAAACAATAAAAAACAAAGCTTAAAATAAACCTGCAGATGAGAGCAAATACATCCGAGAAATGAACTGCAGTTTTAAATAAAAAATAGGTGATGGAAAGAAATACAATATAATTTAAAATAAACCTGTGTGCGAGAGCAAATATGTTTATATACTTACAGTACAGGTGTTTAAACCTACTTAAATGATCAACTGAAATTTAAAAAAAAAAAATTATGAGATGCTATTAATTCCACTTAGCAAATGTTAGCCAATTTTATTTATTTTTTCAATGTATTTCCAACATATATTTTTTAACACGGAGCCAACAATTAGCTTCAAGCTATTTATTTCAGAAGGTTCCCAGGGGTTTGGTTCTGGTGAACTTAGAGCTCCCATTTGAGCTTACGGTAAAGAAAATCATTGGTTCCAAGATAAGTTCGAACCCACAGCTCTAGGGTCCGGAGACCACAATGCCTTATCTGCTCAGCCAGACAGCCTTTTATTTATATATATTTTAGACTAACTTTTAACTGATAAAAAGCAAAGCAATTATATTGAAGTTTTTGTGGTTTTAAAGCAGGTCATGAATAATTAATGATTCAAGTTGAATTGAAGTAAACTTCATGGTTGCTAAGAAACAAAGTAAATCATAGACAAAATAAGCATGTGATTAAACAATTATTGCTTACAATTTATTATACCGCTAATGCTAAAGTGTCGTAGATGCTGTTGGGTAATTTGTTATGGACATTTGACATTCTCGGTATGTATCAGAAGATCTTCGTAAACGAAACTAACTGTTTGTTTGAATAAGGTTTTCTAGTTGCGATAAAATTATTGAACATGTATTTTCATTGTTTATCAATCTTTTAAATGAGTTAACTTTATTATGAATTATGGCAGCAGATATATGGTCAATATTAAAAAGTGCGTGGGGATAGTTTTTACTATATTTAGAATTGTTGGCAAGTGTTTTTAAGATCCATCTTGCAATAATGTTGAAATGTTTAAACAAGTCTTTTGTAAAATTCAAGATGATACGTTAGTTTAGGTACAATTAATGCATTGTATAGTTGTACTATTGTGTTAGGATGAAAAATGCGGATTTCATCTCAATGTTTTTCCGATAATTTGGCCTTGCGATATTTGTTCATTTAAATTTATATTGTTTAGGGAAGCTTTATTTCTTCTGTTATGATTGTTATCCCATATAAAACCAAGATGTTTAAGCGTGTTGTTAAGGTTTACAACAGTATCACTAACAGAAAAAAAGTATTTTTAAGTAGGCTTTTTCAAGATATCATAAAGTCAGTTTTAGCTGCGTTAAGTTTAATAAAATTCCATTATCCGTATGATTCACATTTATTGATTAGTGTCTGAAGTCTGGATAATGTAGTAGTTAATAAAATAATGTCATTGGTGTAGGCTACGATACCTGTATAATTACTATAAATGGAAGTGCCAACAGAGCTGGCGTTAGATATTTCCTTTAGGAGGCTTTCGTTATATATGTTGTAAAGATATGGTGAACGTATCGATCCTTGATGAACTCCTTTTTTTAAATTAAAAATTGATGTAATGCCTAATTCATATAGTGATGATAATATAACTTACTTCGTTGAGATATATTTTTTCTCAAAATAAAGTTTTGCCAACAAAATATTCCAATGTGCATTGATACTACACATGTGAATTGTTATTGTTATAAAGTTTTATTATTTCACTTATCAAATATTCTGCATGCAAAGTATAACTATTACTTTTGAATCCATATTGTGACAAGTGGCTTGTTGAAATATCAGGAGCTATAATTAGAATCAAATATTCAAACCATTTTGTAAATATTGGTATATTACCGCTGTAATTATTCATATCGTTTAAGGATTTTTTTGTGAGATTTTTTAAGTGTTACAATTTCTGAAGTTGAAAGAGATTCTGGTGTGAGTCCGTGTTTAAGTAAATGATTATAAAAGTCTGCTAACTAGGTTTGCAGATAACGACAGTTTGACTGTTTAATGTTCAGCTAGTACATAGAATGGGTCAGGAGATTTGTTAATTTTCAAATGTGATATGGCAAGTTTTATGTCATCTGAAGAAGCAATTTTTGCTGCAGGTGTGTTGTCTAGAGGGGTTAAACCACAATCTTCATTATTGTTGTTGATAACATGAGGGCTATTAAGTAACGCTTTGAAATGTTTAGAAAATTCAGATGTGATTTCATCTTTATTTTGTTTCTTGTTGATTGTAAATAATCTATCGTTTTTGTCATTTTTAAGTGTCTGAATTTACTCCAAAAATTTTGTGGGTTAGCCTGTTTTAGATTGTTTATTGTTATATATTTATTATACAATGTTTTATTCTGAGCAGACTCAACAGCTTTTCGGAAATTGTTTCGTACGTGGATATAATGATTGTATTTGACACAGTTTTTTAATTTTTATTAAAATCTGTATTTTTCCATTGTTGAAAATAAAAAGGAAAGTAGCTATATTATGAAAACGAGTAAGTTCACGAGTCCACCATGGTTTTGAGAAATATGGCGCTGATGACTTTTTGTTACTAGGATAAAGAATATTATAAGCATAAAGTGCCTCTCATGACAAGGCCTGATTATTGTTTGATTATAATTTTTAAATTTTTAGTGGGTATATACCGCAATTAATTATATTTCATTTTATATTTTAAATACAGAACTATTAGTAATTAATTAATTGTCCAACAGTAATAGGTTTCACTCGAACAAACTGACATTTCTAAAGAACTTTGTATGAGAAATTTGCAGCCATACAGTGTCTCATGTTTTTTAGGATGTTAAGAATTATTTCCGCTGATAATATTTGAATATGATATTTTGTATAAACAGAAAATGGTATTTATCAAATAAGTTATGTGGGGAAAATTTTTATAATGTTAGAAAGTTTTCTGAAAAAAGCCATTTTAATAATTTTATCATAAGTAAAGTTTGATTTGAAAATGACTTCTGTAAATTTTTTAAAGAAAAAAATTTTGGTCATGATAAGAAATATTTCAGGTAAAATCTGAGATGTCAATTATTTTTATTTTTCTTATCTTTCCCAGAACACCTGATCTTATTATACAGACTTTATTCTACAAAACTAACTTTAAATTTGCTTATTAGGTGATTTTAATGACTGTCAGACAAAACAAACTTGTGGAGATTGTATAAAATCAGCAGTGCCACAATGCGCTTGGTGTGAAGATGTTGTGAGTAATGTGTTTGAAATTATTCTATTTTATGAGCTTTTAGAGGAAAATATCCGCATATGTTATTTTATTTATGTTTTAATTCCTTTTTAAGTTTATTTTATCTTTTTAAACATTAATCTTATATAACTAAAATTAAGAAAGTAGCAGATATAAAATAATAAATACTTACTGAGGAGATATAAAGCAGATATAAAGTATTAAATATTTGCTTCCACATTTGACTTCGGCAGGAACTCAAACCCCAAACCTTCAATTCTCAGATTAAATATTCTACCTTTAAGCTATAGACATGGCATAGATCTGATTTTTTTAAAATACTGTTTGCTGGTTGTACTGCATGATCAAATTTTAACTTGTTGTTTCTGTTTAGCCTTTAACCAACATTCTGTGGTTGCAACTCCAACAAAATATTCTGTTTTAGTTTATTGGATCTTATTGAATTTCTTGATCTTTCATTTGAAACCGACTTTGTGTAAAAAAATACTTTTGTGAAATGAGCAGTAATTTTAAATGTAAGTATAGGTGATGGAAAGAAAAACGATACAATAGAATTTATATTAATCCTGTCGACGAGATTTTTGATTTTTCAATAACATTGAATTTAAAAACAAAACAAATATATTTATTTATTTACAGTGTTTAAAACCTACTTAAATGATCACCTGAAATATAAGAAATTTTGGCAGAAGTTTATAAACATATTTCTAAACAAAGTTATTTATTATAGGATAATAGTTTTTTTTACTGGGATTATCATAACTAACATTGCATGAAATATATAAAAATACAGTGAATGAGGGCCAGTAAATTATACATAAAAATTGAAGGCTTAGTAAAGTACTAACAGGACTGGTAGTTTATGTATGATTAACGATTAGTTTAAATTGAAGTAAACTTAGTAGTTGCTCAGAAACAAAGTAAATTTTAGACAGAATAAAAAGCTTATTCATTTTGCAGTAAGGTCAGTATTATCCAAAAGAGGCATTTTTCAGTAAGAAATTTTTTGAGGCCTGGGTCATCAATTCTTTTTCATTGTTTGCACAAATTAAACACGTCAAAAAATTGATATTGTGTATTACCAACATCATCAGCCTCTGCTTTTTATTTGTGTTTACCCATGCAGGTTTTAATTATAATAATTAGTCTAAAAACTGACTGTCATATAAATAGTAGCAGTGAAATCTACTCGTAGATATTCAATTAAATATATTTAACCACAAACAGACACAAATAAAGGCTAAACTTTGGAAATTTTAATTGCAAAAAATAAGTTCACGTGAGCTATTAAAGACTCAGGTAAAGTTAATTTACTCGGAATCTACACAAGCACAAGCGATCGTTCGAGATTCATGGCAACTCCTTAACTCTCCTAACAGCATTGTGAATTGTGGACCTTGATATCTTTGTAGGCCATAAGTTGGTTAAGGAACGTATAGAAACAATTTTTATCAGGAAATGAAACACAGTTGTATCAAGTAAGCAATGAATAGGGGGGTATCATCCTTAAACTGTGTTATGCATGATTCTAAGAAATTATGATGATTCCATTATCTTCTGTATTAAATAGTTCATTCTTTAATGTTAACTTATTTCAATAAAAGCATTTCTCGATTCTTTTTTCCGACGATACGTTACCTGTCTTTTAAGGTCTATGCTTTTCCTGTTATTTTGTATTTAAAGAGTTACTTCAAGTCTAAACTTACCCTTCTTATAAAACCCTGCTTAAATTTAAACTTTTAGCCAGGTTAAAGAAATCTCCAAACCATTTGCCCTCATTTAAACAGAATAATTTTTTTCCGAAATCAAATAACTTTTTTAGCGTTTTTCTTCAGGCAAATAGTTATTTTTAGTTGTTTTTATGCATAAAAAAATATGTCTAAATCTCTCCTTTTAAGCTTGCTAATGGTTCTAGGACTGCAAATAAGTGATGATCAATGTCCGTGTCCGATAAGATTAGTGGTTTGTCCATTTCAAATCATTTCCTCTCAGACATTGTGTCTGGGAGAAATAAAGACGACAGAACTAAAAATAATAATATTAACCTTACAAAAACAATACTTGCATTTTTTAAAATAAGACGTTACCGCTAAATGAATAAACTGTTTATTTTGTCTTTGATATACTTTGTTTCTTAGCAACTAAGAGGTTTACTTTAATTTATCCTAGTTCATTGATTATTCACGAAATACCAGTAACTATCTAATTGATAGCTGTAAATATTTGATTAGTAGTTTCAAAATTGGATCGATAGTTTTAAAATCTGATCGATAAAAATTTGTTTAGTAAGAAACCAAGTGAAAAATTTTTTTAGCTGAATGATGTCATTGCACTAACCTCTTCTTTTAATTTCAAATAAAAAAATCTTCGTTTTTTTATCCTCAAAAAAAAAAAAAGAAATATTTTTGAATGAAGCAAAAATTTTAATTCCCTTTATTATTATTTTTTATTATTATAAAATTATTTATACAGGATATAAAATGAAATATATAATAAAATGAAATAAATTAAATCTGCTTATCAATGTTTGTCCTGTTAAAAATCGAAATCAAGGGTTAAAAAACGATAAACAAGGTTAAAATATTATTTAATATTATTTGGTATATTCATTCAAAAGTTTATTGTATAAAGTTGTACCAGTAAAATAAAACGACTTTTGTCAATGTTAATTTGCCACGTGGTACTTTCAGTAGCATTCTTTTATGTCTGGTGATGTATTTGTGTTCAATGTCTTTAAAATATTTGTGTAGATTTTTACAAGTGTTTCCATATAGATAAAATTCTAACAGGAAGACAAGCTTCCTTTATGATCCGGTTGTGAGTACTTGGAAGAGTAGCATTTTTTCACACAATAGCACTGACTCTATTGTCAAGTGAGGAAAGTTTGTTCAACTGTTGTTTTGTTAGACACAGTGTTAATATTTCTAACAATCTCAAACGTCCGTTTCTTATATGATAAATCAAAGTTTTTTCTAATAAAAGGGTTTTACCAAGAATTTCTCCAAGATATTTGTATGATTGAATATAATTAATTAACTACCATTGAAGGTGACCTCAATCTCTTGTTTGCCAAGACTGTTCCTGACAGCATTGATTCTGTCGTTCCTTTTTAAGGTTAATGATTAGTTGGTTGTTGTCAAAATAATTTTTAATGCTTTCGAGGTCTTCGTTCAAGTGGTTTTGAATCATAATTGTGTCTTTATTGTAGACATAGATAACCATATCGTTGGCATCTTGATCATCTTGGATCATTTGTTGATCTTTGATGGTTTAAGTACTTCATGTAAATTGTTTAACCATAATATAATCAACAGTGGTCCTCAGATGGACCCCTGTGGAACACCAGTTAGCATTGATTGTTCACCAGAAAGTATGCCTTGAAAATCTACTATCTGCTTTTGACCAAAAAAATAATCTATAAACCATACTAATTCCTTTCCACTAATTCCATACACTTAGAGTTTATTTAACAAAACATTGTGGCTTATGGTGTCAAAAGCCTAGGATAAGTCTATAAAAAACTGCTCCTACCATCCGTCCACTGTCTACTTCCTGTTGTATGTTATCAGTAAGTAAGTGGGCTGCTGTTTTTGTAGATTATTTGGATCGGTAACTGAATTGGGAATTGTTTAAAAGGTAGTCTTAAAGGGATCCCAAGGTCACATAATATTTATGATAAAAATCACCACTAAACACCCTAAAAAAACTGTAAGAGTAGTTATAAGTATTTAAACTACATAAAAAGCAACAAATAATATCGAAAAGTACAATTCTTACCAGCATAATTCCACCATCACATGTTGCTGCTGTATTCCCGTTTGAGTCGAAATTTTGTTATTAAAGCCCAGACTCCAGGCGGTTGTGATGTCACGACTGAGCTTAAAGTTTCGGCAATCAACAGAAAGAAAAGCAATATCGTAGCAATAGTAGATTTTTTATTCAGGCACTAGTTAAAATTCTGTATTTATTATATAATTAAATAGGGTCTCATTGTTGTGCATAAGATTGTAATAATCAAAGTTGATACTAGTATACACGTTTTTGTTTATAAGAACGTATTAATTTTAGCTGAGGCTGGATGTGCTTGTTTTTTTTTTTTTTTACATTTTTTCAGCCTCAAATGTTCTTATTTGTGTTCTTACAAGATAATGTTACAAAACAGGTTTAAAATATGTTATTTCTATAAATACAATCAACAGAATTCGAATGCTTTTATTCAATGAAATGAACATTACCGTATACGTTGCACAATTTTCAGAAATAGATGCGGTCAAAGTAATCTTATTGTAAAAATTTAGCGTGATATTTTATTATGTGACAGGAAAAAAAATGTACCAAAATAAATGTTTCTAAGTCATTCCATATTCGCATTTTTTTGTTCTTAATGGATTGTTGAATTCAGTCTGAGGATTTTGATGTTCTTAATTTTGGCAGCACATTGTTTTATGTATTACGTACACGTTTACTATCAGTGTGTGTTTTAATTTCTTTTGTTGTTGCTTTTATCTTAAGGGTGGTTTCTAAAACAGTAGTATAAAATATTTTCCTTTAGGCAAAACCAAAAAAAAATTAGGAAGATAGATTAAAAAACTCACTGTAAATATAGTATTTCTGTCTGCAAAAGAGGGAGCAATTTTTAAAAGGCATTACATAACAGCGGCCTTTAACTACAGGTAATTTGGCAAAAACATAATTAAAAGAAGCAGATTATTTATTACTTAATATATTTCAAGCAAGGCAGGCTAATGTTTTTAAATCTTTTTTCAAAGCCCATGGCGATGTTTTACACGGGCGATATATTGCCTGTAATATGAACAAATAATGTTTATTGAAGAATGAGATGTTTGAATTCACGTTCCTTCCAATAGTTTTTTTGTTTTTGATAAATAAATAAACTCACATTGAGTGGAGAATCAACTTGATAAAACCCCAGTTTTTCCAGAACATCCGTGAATGATTCACTTTAATTACATTCTACAATGTTGCTTGGCTTAACTATACTACTATTTCTTTTAATTTCTACAGCTATAAATATGGGTTAATAAACAACTGGTCAGGGCCAGGAGAATTAAATTCCGGATTTTGTAAATTTTAAACAAATGAATTGAAGTTTAATCCTTTAATCCGTCAAATTCGTATGAAATAAACTGGTGGAGGACTTAAGCATGAAACAAACTATGTTTAAAAACTAAATGTTTCTTCAAGCCTCTAAAAAAAACGAGAGTTATATTTTTAATGAAAAAAAACCAATCTCCACAAAAGTAGCGGAACGAAAGGTTAGCTTAACATTTGTACGGTATTTATTTAGTTTCTTAAATTGATATCAATATTAACTTATTTACTTTTTTTCACTCTAAGCGAGTTTCTCTTTCCAGTATATATCACTGGTATTGAATAACTGGATTAACTGTAGGCTATTAATAGTCGTTCCTTTAAAAAAAAAAATCACGCAAGTAATTTGTAGGAACTCGTATTTACATTTCCCATAAAGCCTCTAGTCTAGGTTAACTGTAAACTGGCTGTAATTTAGTGTTTTTACTTCTTATTAACAAACAAAAGAGGGATTATTAGTTGAGATTTTTATTTCGGCAGAACAGATATTCCTAAAAAATGCCACTTGTGCTCGAATCATTTTTACAAGGGGTGCTTCGATAAGTTCAAACATTGCCAAATGCTACCTAGTCTCCAAGGAATAGCAAGGAGAAATCTACTACCACAAAAAATTTTTGGAACGTTTTTTTTTCTTTGTAACAACAAAAATTATGAACTTCTAATTTTATATCTATTCTGTCATTTCTTTCAATTGTATAGCCTGGTTTCTACAAGATGTTTTAAAATCGGTTTTAAAAATTTTTTTTTTTTTTGTAAAGCCAATCGTGTAAGCTAAGAAACGAACCATTACTGAACTTCTACACTTCAATTAACATTGGTTATTAACAATATTGTAAAGAGAGACTTTGTTTGTTTTTTTTTTTTTTTTTTTTTTTTTTTTTTTTTTTTTTTTTT